>DWLR01004881.1:0-11566 GCA_018246295.1 Papilio alexanor hazarajatica | reverse complement strand
TTTAAGGAGGAAGTACACTCTCTGTTTGAAGGCCCCTAAGTCGTATCGGTTTGGAAATACCGCTGGGGACAGATCATGCCACAACGCGGCTGTGCGAGGCAGGAAGTTCCGCGAAAACCGCACGGTTGTTGAATGCCAACCATCAAGGTGGTGCGGATGGTAGTTGGAGCTTTGTCCTGTATGTCCAGCAGTGGACTGCTATAGGTTAACGATAACTTTCTTAAATGTTCACATTTGCATTTAAACGAAAATCATATGATACAAATTTTTATGTCGTCATATTAAGCTAATATATCGCTTTATGAATCAGTTGACACGCCCATCTGCTCCCTGTTAAGATATATTAAAACCTATTTCTTACACGCGTTAATATTACTTATGTGTAATATATTTTTATGGCATAATATGTAATCAATTGTGTGATCACGATCAGCATTTAAGGCAAATTTTATATTTTATGAGGTAGAGAATACAACCCATTTATGGCATAAAAAATCGTATGTCTTCTTTTGAGTTTACGATACGTATTTTATTTTTTCAGGCTTTAGCTAGAAGTAAGCCTATTAATAAAATGACTGATTCTACTGACTGGATTTTATCGTGTTGTTATAATATCTTGTCCTTTGATGAGGGAATTATTAAAGGGTTATCAAAGAGAAAACTGGTAAGCCGTCGGGTAAGGGTAACCTATAAAAGAAATTAAATAGTATATTATTCTTTGAGTATATCTAATAAATAAAATTTGTCATGTGTTCAAACTTATCGCTGTATTTGCCTTTTAACCTCTCTTTTAACTTAAAATTTCACATGAAATGAATGGAAATGACGCGACGTTAACCGAAACTTAAAATTCAGATTAACGATACGTAAATTGTATTTCTTACAAATACTAGATAATTATTTGTGTTAGAGAATTATTTTGATACTTTAACAACTATCGCTAAATAGTAAATAAATATTAATTTATTTAATATTATGTTTTTATATATTTCTTGTATATTATTCTTGTATATTTATTTAATAATAATATTAAAATAATGTATTATAGGGTTAGGAACAGCACGTCGATTTTATTTTTCTTCTCTTTTTTGCTATCTACGTTTTTAATTGCATGTTAGTTTTTCATTATGTTTGTATATTCTGTTGTTATTCTATTGTATACCCTGTAGCAAGAATATGATGGCATATTCTTAAAGACCGGCAGCGTATATATATGCAGTTCCAATAACTAATATTTTATTTCGCGAATGAGTCTTTAGCCATACCTAAGATATATATGAATACATGTTTAATTATGAACTAAATACGACAAGTCGAGATCTTATTGACATACAACAATACCACCTCAATAAAGACAAAGATTTTGAAAAAATATTCAAATATATTTAATATGTTTCAATATTTTTTTTATATTAAAATCAAGGTGTATTTAAACATGACTTGAATTCTAACAGCTTACAAAGTCATAATTAGTTAAATATAACCGCATTATTAGTATCGATCAATCACACGAGACGCAGTTAACTTGGCGATGTCACGTGAAACCAGCACGGGCGGGAGCCTTATTAAAATGTTACAGGTTAATTTAAACTCGGCGTTAAGTACACGTGAGAGTAGAATTAACTGACATAATATACTTTAACATTTATAGATTTGTCACATTTAGTTGTAAGTGACGATATAATACATGAATATTTTAGTTGCACTATTCTTATATTATACTAAGTGTAAAATATTAACAATAATTAAGAGTCTTGTATGGCGGCCACGTGCGAGTCAACGCAGCGTAGGGAGGTCTGCCGAAAAATGGACCGATAATCTGGCCATGCTTACCGTAGCCTGGATGAGGGCGGTAGAAGACCTTTCTTTGTGACGAAGGGGGGAGGTCTACGTCCAGTAATTAATATCTTTTAGCTGTTAATAAATCTCATTTCTTTTATACTTCTTCTTTCTCTAATCTTGATCTATCGAGGATTCCTGGATCAGATAGTTAAGAATTAATGTATATTGTCGAATATGTGAATTGAAATTCGTATATATTAAAGTAAACCAAAAAGATAATAGTGTTTATTATAGGATTATTATTATATGAGTTATAGGATTAAAAATAGCGTAGTGAGGGACAGGGACATTCCTGCCTCACACAGCCGCGTTGTGGAATGATCTGTCTCTAGCGGTATTGCCAAACCGCCTTGGCCTTCAAGAAGAGAGTGAACGTCCTCCGCAAAGGCCGGCAACGCATGCAGTTCCTCTGGTGTTGCGGATGTCCATGGGCGTCGGTTCACCTAATCTTAAGCGACCCGCTGCTCGTTTGCCTCCCATATTCTATTAAAAAAAAGATAGTGGCTCGAAAGAGGACGTTATGACTAGAATTGTGAAAGTTATGCTTAGGTGGTTTGGGCATGTAGAAGGGATGAATGAAGTGAGAGGTCTATGTATAGATGTACGTAGAAGCGAGAGTAATTTCTAACCCACCCCTTTGGTTTACAGGCGTGAGTATTGAACGTTTATTTCATATATTTTCTTAACATCAGAGATATTTTTAAAATATGAGGTTGCGATAAATTACTGGTTAATATTGTTATCTAGAGAGCACCGGAAGCTTTGAAAATGAATTTATTTAGAAACTTTCCTTCTAATGTTTTAAATCAAATTGAACTTGATAAGGCTTTACATTATCTCATTTCAAAAATCTTACCAATAAACTTGGAATAAAAGTTACTTTTAAATTAAATAATGTTAGTAGATGTTGACATTTTTTGTAAAATATTCTAAATACATTTAAGCTCATACTAGATGATTCTTTATATTTATGCTAGATGACTTCATGAAAATAATAGAATGGGGGTTCAAGATAACTAATAACAATATTTAAAGTATGGAAGACGAAAGTTAAACTTCCAACGTATTGGACGTTTAATCCTTAGGACGTTGAAGTGGTGATGTTTTTATTTGGTACATATTTTATGTGTGATAACTCTTTGTTCTCTGTAAGCAACTGCGTGAAAATTTAATACAAGCATTAAACCTCTCAGGTGACTTATAATTTAATTATTAGAATTAAATTTAAATTTCTCGCAAATTCCCTTAACGCTCGAGCATTTGATTTATAAATAAATTAATTAATAAGATAGTTAAAAAATCTTGTTACAATAAAAATTGGTCAGTAATGAAAAAAACACCAACCAGTCAAAAATACACAGAAATTGTGAATACCAGTTACGAATAAATAATCGTAAGCGTTCAGAGAACTCTATTTAATTTTAATTGACACATTAATTATTGATGCCAATTTGAGAGGTCGTTTTAATTATTTTTCAACAACTGTGACCATTTTTCGGTTGACCTGCGACCGCTAAACGTGTGGTGTGTTAAAATACTGCTTATGTCGAAAACAAATTTACATAGACATGATTACATTTTAATGACATTTGCGATTCAAATGAAATGATTAAATAGGTCTACTTAGTTAATATTATCCTGAGAGGAAATGTATATTAACGCCTTTATATTCTAGTAAAACCTGTACAGAAAAAACAGGATATGTTATTCCCTATATAAAATTCAACACTTTATTTAACATGCTTGGGATAATTTGTTGCCATTTTAAAGATAACTTCTTCTAATAATGCCTCTCGCAGAAGTTTTGGTCCTTATTGACGAAAAACTTTAATAATCGATTTTCACAATCTTCTCTTGATTCCATTTCAATTTGTTATAACACAGGAAGTTTTGCAATGCAAGAAAAAGGTGGTAATCGCTTGGTGAAGAGTCCGGACTATATGGTGGATGCATTAAAATTTACCAACCAAGCTCCCAGAGTTTCTGGCGAGTCACTACAGATGTGTGTGGCCTGGCGTTGCCCCGATGGAACACAACACCTCTTCTTTTGGCCAATTCTGGCCATTTCTGGTAAATCGCTAGCTTTAAAGGGTTCAGTTGTTGACAGTAGAGATCTGAATTTAGTGTTTAGCGGAATACGGAAGTACCTCAGAATAAGTGATTCCTTTCCAGTCCCACCAAATACACAGTAGAACATACCTGGCCGTTGTTCTCGTTTGGCCACCGTTTGAGCTGCTTCACCGCGCTTTGACCACGATCGTTTTCGCACAATATTGTCGTACGTGACCCATTTCTCATCCTCAGTCACCATCTATTTAAGAAATGGGATTTGGTCAAGACTTTGCAGATGGAAACCAAACATCGAGCTTCTTTTTGAATTCAACTTTACGTAAATGGTTTAAAACTGTTTTATAGCCGATCTTTAGCTCCTGGGCGATGCTACGACTACTAACATGCCGGTCAACTTTGATTATTTCTGTGATTTGGTTGAAATTTTCGACGACGGGCCTGCCTGTGCGAGGTACATCTTTAATATCAAAAATGCCTGAACGGAATCGACGAAACCAAAATTGCACGTAAGTAGCTTTTACAGTATCGGCACCATAAACATCATTCGCAATTTCAGCCGTCTGGCTTGCATTTACGCCTTTATCAAAGAAAAACAGTAAAATGTACCCAATTTTCTCTTTGTTGACTACATTTTAACACCCTGTATCGCACAACTGAATGGACAAAACAAAAACAACAGATATATTTTTTTTAGTGTGAAATGTCATCTTGATTACGAGTATAAATTTAAAATTGTTTGATCGATACTTTACGAGATATCGTTCACTACAGCCATCTACCGAAAAAATAATGGATTTCTTTTTCCCCAACATAATATATATATTATAACATAAGAATACATAAATTAATTAACTTAAAATTAAATGAGGAATAAAGCTCTAAACATAAATAAAAGTCAAACATTCTAAACATAGCTTAGATATATCGATTATTATCTCAAGCTCTATTATCAATTAAAAACAAATTATTTAAAAAAAGACAATGACACTCCTGTGATATTGACTGATTGTTTAGTCCAGAGATTCCCATACTTGTTTTTCTCGTAGACCACTTTCAAATATTGAAATATTATCAGGTCTGTCGTGGTCCACCTGGATCACTTTGGGGATCACTTGTTTAGTCCAATTAAATGTTAATAGACATTCAGTTATTCAATAGGTAAGTTTAAAATCCATCTTTCGTGGAAAAGATTGAAAATAATTATATAAATTTCAAAGTGTGTCACATTAATCACTGATATAAATTAACATTACTGATTTGTTAAAATCTAGAAAAAATGAAATGTAAAAATGAAATTTACAATGAAATCTTTAAAACAAATTTTGAAAATATGATAATGAAATGAAAACGTTGAAACAAAACAAAGCGTATCGAATAATAACATAGCTAAAGAATCGCGTACGATCTGTTAGGAAATATTAACATTTCAAATCCACAGCGGTTTGTGTTTATTTAATCAGTCAATCAAATTGAATATGGAGTCGTGTTGTGGTTACTGTGAAATAAGGAAAATTCATGTTAGTCGCGTGGTTAGCAGCCATTCTCGTAAATGAGTTGTTCCGGGATCTAATACAGAGAGCCAGGTATTAATTGATAGCCCTTGAATACTATAATTAAATCAGCGGAGGAATTGTTTTGAACATGCACATATTTAAGAAGTTAGTGACCAGAAGTGACACTAATAAAATAAGAAAGTCGATGAAATTGAAATGGATGGTGCAGGGGGCGTGATTTTAGTCCTCTTCCCCTTCCCATCCTTTTCTTATAAGGAAAGAGTGGGAAGGGAAATAGGATTTGATGGGAAAAGGAATGGATATGAGAAGGAATGAACTTTTCTATATATCGTCGTTTCGTCTCCGATCTCTCGATAACATCAACTCACGCTCATTTTTGTTTATTCAGTTACTATTTTAAACAAATTACCCAAGCAAATTATCCGAATTTGCATTTATGTACAAATGATACGAGATAATCGGTTTTGAGTTAAAATGTTTGAAATATATTTGTATTAATAACAGGTACTGAAAGACCCATTTCTGGAATATACCTCAGCTGTCTTGCAGGCTTGCAAATAAGTTCTTAAAACATTTTTTAAAAGAAGGCATTCACCTGATATCAAGCGACCGATACCCATAAGCATCTGCAACAAGCAAATGAGTTGCAGATACGTTGCCTAATTTTCATGAACAGAGGAGGGGATAAACAGAAAAAAGGGTACTCCCTTTTCACTTTTTTTTCCTATCCCTTTTTAATCCATCCTCCCTCTTTAAATCCTGTTCATCCTTTCCTTATTAAAAAAGCATAGGACGGGTAAGAAGACTAGAATTGAACATACATATTATCGTATTGTAAATTAAAATTACCTTTGATTTTGTAATAATACAAGTCAAAGGGTATAATCGAAGCGAAAATATAACAATTAACTTTACAAGCGCAAAGCGAACGGCGCTTCGTTTGACGTTTCTAGCTACTTTTTGTCGTATGAACTTTTCTCCTATATTGCAATATATCGAGTTTACCATTGAATTTAATATACGTTTATTTAAATATTATTGTTGTAGGTTTTTTAACAACGTTATCAGTGAAACTACCTTTATTCTTTATCTGGCGAGGATACAAAAATATTTCAGAGTTATCTGCCTCCCAATCCTAATACAGTAGTATCTCAATTGTTTCAGAATTATTCATAAGGTATTTAGTAAATAATTTCACTTAGATTTGTCAGTAACGTCTAATGTTTGCAGTATAGCCTGTAGTAAAAAATTAATTAATTAATTAATATTAATATTTTGACAGTGATAGCGTTGGCAACAACATCTGTTGCACAAATGGCCCGCTCGACCGGTGGAATACCACGACCTCACAGAGTACAGGTAGAAGTATTCTGCGTTTCGTCTGATGCGTGAGGTCTCGTACGAAGTACGAAGGCAATCTATTAGATTTTTGGTAAAGATTTCGTTGTGCTGACACTACATTATTTATTATTAAAATATTCGATGTGTGATATACAAAATAAGACGCTTTGTGACTGCTGATTCACTACATGTGCGTGGCGCTATGGTCGTCTGTATGGCGCTGTAATTTGTTAATGGTTTTCAGTTTTCCATTGTGTTTAAACTGTTTTAACACATTTTTTGGCAATTAATTTAATTGTGTGACGATCGTTTTTGTTATTAAAAACGCGACGATGATTATCTTCTGTGGATTCCCGGTAGAGAAGGCTAAATTTCCAATTTAAATTTAATTTTAATTTAAACTTAAAAATGGTACTACAAATAAAATCATCAGTTAAGAATGCGTTTCCAATCTTTATGAAGGAAATAGAAGGAGATATTAATATTGAACATGGTTTCTGAAAATTTACGCCCAAATCATAATCACGACAGCCAAGGTTTAAGCGCCTTAGGTGTTAAGGCATTTAATACTGGAAATGGTTTTCACAACCGTTTATTTATGTACGAATTACGATCAACCTAATTCAAGTTCAAGTTAAAACAAATTTAACTTCTTAAGTTGACTTGTTTTAATGAAGTTTCCTATTTGCGCTTTTGATAATTATTTATCATTTGCGTAACTGAGCATGATTGGTTTATTTACTCGTAATTTAATTATTGATAACGATGTTAAGCCGTTTATTTCAAGGATATTAATTTATTTTTATGCCAATAGCTGTCACCTGCGGTTTCACACGCCGAGTTCGTCGTTACTTCCTAAGGGTCATATCGTGACGTTAATAGCTTATAACGTCCCATAATTGGACTGTCAAATGCCAAGAGAATTATTCAAATTAATGAGAAAAGCTCGCGCAAGCAAACTCTTTAGCTTTATTGTATTAATATGGACAAAGTATAGGAAAGGACACTACCACTGGCAACAAAAATCGTTCATGTATTTCGAAATGTAACACGAAATAAACCTATCACCGAACATCGATCTCAAAATACAATATGATTTTTAAATAAACATCAATATGTTGTTAAATAGTTGCATAAAGAAAATATTGTGGTTTCAGTTAAATAATATATTCCTGGAAATATCTGTAGCACAAAGAGCGCGTTTCGTGTAGCAAGTCTATGTTTATACGTCGCTTGAGGAACGGATAAACAACATTTTTGAAGTTTTACATTTTATAATTAAGAAAATACAGGGTAATTATTATCCATAGGTCAATTGTTACTTGCATGCTGAGTGTGCGGATGCTCTGTATATCTTTAGTTAAAACATAATCATTTTGGTTTCATTTTGAAAAATGTCACTTTTTTTTCCTCAATATTTTTTAAAAACTATTACTAAACAATGAATTGATCTAATTATTGTTTATTTAACAATAGCAAGTGTTTTCAACTACACATTTATTCTACTTAAATATGTAACTGCTTTTTACCCATCCCATACAGATTGTACAACAATCTATATTCGCTCTTAGGCGCACACAGGTGATAGGGGCGAATCTAGCCTCTGGTATCAAATGTTATGTTTTGACTGGCCTCATATGACGCTACAGTACCCCCAAAAAATATAGATTTTATGAAATGATACTGGACATTAAAAATGACAGCCATAAGTAAAATACAGAACCCAGTTAATAGCTTCATTAAAATAATTGATATAAGTTTCATAAATTGTCGTCATTTGTAAATATTTATCATATTATAGCCTGCGGCGACCCGTCCGTGATCGCCGAGCACCGAGCGGTCACTGGTAAAATGTTGTTTGTAATTAGGCTAAGTAACTGTCCCTCTTATCTTGTATTTTTACAGTGACGTTTGTTATTTTTAACTCGAAAAATAATTTTACAAATGCTCTGTCAAACGTTATCTTATTTAAAACATACTACATAATTATAGGTTTAACAAAAAAATTTTTTTTTGTTTGAATCGAGAGAGCAACCTGGAGGACGCGTCTCATTTACGCGATTATGTAAATAAAAATTAAACGATATAAATATTATCTTCAAACAATATTATTCGGTGCTAGAAATTAGCACCACGATCTTCGCCTTTAATGTGGCACCTATTTAAGTATAGTTTTAGACCCTGCAAGAATAATATTAATACTTGATTTAACCATTTTCATCCTTACAATGCTATGCAGTGAAATTACTCAAAACGCAAGCAAGCGTTACATTATTTCAAACTGCACAAAGCAACAGAGGTAAGCGGCAAATCTCTCACAAAGCGCCCGTTATTCAAGTTATACATTCAAAGCGAGTAAAAGAAAATCTTCAATATAGTACGAATAGAAATGAAAATATTTTAAAAATAGAAATGTAATAAATATATTTTTGTAGTTGTGACGTTAACATATATATTTTAAAATTTTTGCTCCCGTAGGAGTTACTCAAAACATATGTTGGTCTAAAAAATTATTAAAACTTTCGTGAGACATAAATAATTAATTGAAAAGCGGCTAACCTTTCCTGACGTACAGGAAAGTCCGCTGTACGGTATCCGGAACCGATTATTTACAGACGCGTACTAATATGCTGGTCTAGCTGACTCGCAGCCGGTTCACTGTTGCATAAAGCCGGTTCGATCTATTACAAAATTCGTGAAGCAAGGTTTACAGTGCTTTCCGTACTCCGTACCCATACGAAATAACCGGAATTAAAAACCTCTTTTTTTTTTCTTTGTTTTACCAAATTCTCCTTGTAAAATGTTCGTCATGCAAAATTTGGTCGCTCAACACCATTTTCACGTATGAGTAAAAATATTTTGACATATTTTTGTTCAAACAATTTGGACCATGGATACTTTCAAAGGAAGCTTCGAAAACGATTTATATACTCAATTAGTGACTATATACGAGAAGGTTATAACATTTATGTCGAACTAAAAGTTTGAATAAATAAATAAAACAATCTTTGACATTTAGGAGCTGCGTTAGCCATATTTCATTTTACAACGCGCCTTTTATCAAACCCTTTTACACAACTGAATTTTATCAGGGACACATTTTTCAACAAAAATCACCATAAATATGTTCTGTACCTTTTAAATTCGGACAGTACGCGTGCTCTATCTTGTTATATTTTGACACAACGTTAAATATTGTGGTACATGAAATTGATGATTTAGTTTACTTATTTAGCGCAATTATAATATTAATAATTACCACTCGTTGACAAAAAAAAAAGACATCCAATCACGATGACGTCACCGCAGCGTTCTTATATTGTTTAAAAAAGTCCTTTAGTCATCTAAAAAAAGTGAATAAGAAAAAGTGGCTAAGGAAATAGATAGCTACTAATAGAAATAATTCGGTACTATTTTCTTATAAATAAAAAGTTATTCTTTTCTAAATCTAAATAATTACTTATATGACTCTCACGCCCGTAGCCCTAGGCAGAGATGGATTCCCACTCGACGCGATCCTGGCCCACTTCTCTCCTTCACTTCTACATCCATACATCATCCATACATCTCTACGGGTGCTCCTTATATCGGCTTTCTTTAGGATATTACGAATTATTTATTATCAATCTATTAATTACACGATTTGGAAATGAGACTAACCTAACATTTTTTTTACTACTCTCCGAACTCCAAGATGAAGTGTGCTCTGTCGGCAGAACTTATAGAAAAATGTTGTTACTTTTCAGTTTTAATAGACGTGTCGCGTAACGACTTTCTTATTGAAGTATTCATTAAAATCATTTCAACGTTGCTCTTTTATCTCGAAACCCATTAAGGTAGTGAAATCTGTCGTAAAATTTTCCTACCCCTTTTCAATCAAATATTGCTTAAGATTAGGGTACCGCCACACGAGTCTAAGGTTAGCCTTTTAACTTTATTTATTGTTAACAAGTCTTAAGTTAATTCCTTTCTATCAGCCAACCCTTACGCGATTAAGTTTTAAGTGACCTTAATCTGGTGTATTCCATTTTTATGCCTACGCGTTAAAAATGTAAACGTTTTATCTTTTGGGTTTTTTTTCCTTATTTATTGTTAGCAAATCTATTTATATGATGCAACCATTAGATTCAATTATATGGATCTGTAGTCCATAATGTTACTGGTTTTGGCCGGTCCGTATCGGCCGCCTACCTGTCACCAACCCTCCTCGAGAATTCCATAAATTTCATGTATTACAAATATAATTTTATAGGTTTCCGTACTTAACTAGTGTTGGCCATCAGTCGCACTCTAATCTCTAACGTAAAGTATTAAAGCTAAAGCAAAAAATACTAACGTCAATATAACAGGCAAGTAATTTCAAATCATTTAATATGAAGATTAATTCTCGTGAAGTGAGCGAAAAAGTTTTGAAAAGGGTTAAATGTTAATTTCCCCGGTGCACTGAACTTTTTTGACTTGGTGCAACTTCATTTCGTTTAGATTAAACACGAAAGTTTTATGATTACATTGTTTTACTAACCAAAACTTAATTAGAAAAGTAAAATTACTTTAAAAATATTTTTATGGTTGTACAACCTACCAACAACCTACTACTGCTTTCTTATTTCTTTTATTTATTGATGTGCTTACACTTTATTGTTGCATTGTTTTTTTACACAACACATTTGTTTACACAACGGGTGAACTTTATGCCTTAAGGAATTTCTTACAGTCAACCCCGGATGCGGTGAGAAACTGTGTGCAGGTCTGTGAATGCAGAACTTCATTTTCATATCGGACTCTTATACACATCTCCG
>DWLR01004880.1:0-11566 GCA_018246295.1 Papilio alexanor hazarajatica | reverse complement strand
TGTGGGGGGAGCGTGGGGGGGGGGGCGGGGGTGGGGGCGGGGGGGGGGGGGGGGGGGGGGGGGGGGGGTGGGGGTGGGTGGGGGGGGGGGGGGGGAAGAAAAAGGAAATAACTTTTTTTTGTTTATCCTTCCCTCTGTCCATTATTAGCTTGTTACAGATGTCTATGGGTAGCGGTCACTTAACTTTAGGTGATTCGCTTGTGCGTTCACCTTCTCCCATAAAAATGACTACTAAGAATAGTACGTTTTTGTCTAGGATGTTACAGACAATGCCTTCCATTATCAACGTACCTTTAACATCATAGAATATTCATAGTTGCCTTGCCTTGTTCAAGTTTGCCTTTACATAGAAATTATATACAAGAAAAATATTAATAGATGAGAAAGAAATAAGACTTATGTCCGGCATCTAAAAGTCTTGCCAAAAGATTCTATAATCTACTAACACTCCTTTCAATTTGATTGTCATGTCAAATCTGCTCTGATTAATTTCTAACAAGTACTTCGGGAACCCAAATTATGTTAACAAGAGGTTAATCGTAATTTAAATTGACAGACCTTTCAGAAGCCGGGTAAATGTAAAACTGATGAACCGAATCTTATCATTTTTATGATATCTAATCAAAAGATAAGAGAGATTTGATACATATTCTTGAAAAATTTTGGTACTAACAACAGATATTTAACAATTTTGCACGTGACTTTTTGGCTACATGAGATCTAAATGGCAATTTCCATAGTACAATCCACGTAGGAATCGGACGTTCGCCCGTATCGTAAAGTAATTATTTAACGGTTTTGGCATACTTCTCCTTGATATAAGATATCACAACTACAACAAATAATTTATTTTAAGAATTCCTTTCTGCAAGTTAAATAACAGTTCAAATTGACTAAATATTACATAGTAATTATTTGATTCAATTAATTTTATATTTTTGTCTTTTGTTTCTATAATTATATTTTTTTTAAGTTACGACGTCCTTTTAATTAATAACAAAATCGTTACACTAAACATTTTACTTTGTGAATAATTATTTCTTGTAAACATTTTGTTTTCACGTAATAAGACGTAATTAAAATCAGTCAGTGATGTTTGAAATAAAAAGCATAATGAGTATAAAAACGTCGGTATAATTTATTACGGCTTCAAGATATCTTTGTACATTTTTATACAAAACAATAATTTTCATTAAGACTAATAATTACAATCCAAAAATTACATTTATTTTCAAATTTATAATTATTACATCTAATATCACGATTTAGCTTAATTATATCATTAAATAGGTACTCAAGCGACACATCTATGCCAATATAAAACAATAACGTAGCAAACGTTTAATTATATATACATGTTTATAATACGTTTCCCAAGCACATTAATAAATGCATTAATATTTATACATTTATAACATAAGTAAAATCAAGAGTATATAACAACAAAATATTATGTGATTTAATTTAAAAATATAAATGCACAAAAAGACTACACACATAAGCAAAAAATATATCATTTGAATAAGTACAAATAAATGAAGTCACTGTAACTTGACTTAAACACATGAAATTATTAAAAGGAAATTTACATAGCTTTGTTTTAATTAATTCTCGTGTCGGCGAAATTTTCAATTGTTCTTAAAACTATTTGGTGTTGTTTTACAGCGAATAATTTTTAAGAATGTTTACACGAATAAACTTTGTAAATACAATCAATAATTACCTTCTATATTAAAAAAGTGTTTTAGTCAGACTCAACATTTTCAGGTGACCTTTGTACAAAATATTGTATTATTATTAAAATTTTATATTCGTACTTACAATTCATATTTCGTAGGTCTTATTACGTATGCAAAAATTGACAAAATTTATATTTCGATAGCTGATATTTACAAAGTGTACGACCACTTAGTGATCTTTTATATGGGAATTATGCGTTATAATACTTTGAAATATAATATATGAAATGTAAAACGTAAATACGGAAAGCATGGAACATGGCGTTTAATTTATCTCAAACGAAATACGTGCGTCCTTTACCCGAACAAGAGCCCGTTATAGAGCGAGGTGCGGTAGGAGAAATGTCCTCCACTCTAGAATAGACGTGACCACTACTAGGGGATAGCCTGAGGTCATAATTAAAACGTGAACATGTCCTGTTGTCGATCGACATATAACTATTGTTGGAATCGTTCCCTTCGCCGTACGTGTTATTATCTGAGGAAGGGGAACTTTCATTGTGTGACGACTCTCCGTCGTTCTTTTTACAATATTGCAATGAATTTGTAAAATTTGTCTTTGAGCAAGTACCGTTCGAGACCGGCATTGTTGTGTACCTCAAAGTTGGAGTGTGACGTAAAGATTTCTTGAAAACGCTCTTTTCAGAGCTCTTAACGGTTATAATAGTGTCAGTGGAATTGAGCAAAGCTATGAATCTATCCCAAAACCTTGGGTCATTCCAAGATAAATTCTTAAAGTTATCTAATAAAAATCCGAGCTCATCATTTATTTGGTTGTTATCTACTATCTTAATGAATATTACCTTATTCAGATCGCTACGATTTAATGATTTCAAATAGCTATAAAACATGTTCTTGAAGTGAATGTCACACAGATCGTTACATATAAAGTTGGTTGTGAGAATAACTAACAAACGCTTAGTTGATTTAGGGGATTTTGAGAAACTATCCAAGGTTAGAATGTTCAATGAGGACTCATTTAATGATAGTTTTTTGGCGGTCATTTTTCTGAACTCTATCTCTGACATAATATTATGATAAATAAATTGAGAATCTTTGGTATTACATATCACGTAATAATCGTACATATGATTCGGATTTCCTTCTAACATATCTACGTTAGCGCATGACTGTTCTTTGAACAAAGGTACGCCGTATTTTGTATACAACCAGTCACTGACGTCATATCGAAAAGCATAGAAAATTGCACCTATAAGACAAACAAGAACAACGATTATTATAACGCCACAAATAATTGCAAAGTAGTTGTCGGGAAGAAATAAAGATTTCGAAATGATCTCATTTTTCGAGATTGCGGGGTCGTTCATTGAACCCATGTACTCTTTACAATGACTTAAAACGGAAGCGATAGTTATTTTAGTGGGGTTTCCTTTGCTGTCCGTACATAACATTTTCTCCGGATCACCAGGATCGCGCCGGAGCCATGAGTCTAGTTCGGCAATACTTTTACAATCACAAGAATACTGATTACCTTCTATGGATACATGTGCAAGACTTTTGGACGATGACGCTAATAATTTCCAAGGGAAAAAATTGACAAGCTTATTATCATCAATTCGAAGAACTGAAAGTGATTTTAATGATGAAAAAGTATTATTGGCCACATGTACAATTGCATTGTGGTCTAAATATAACTCATTTAAATTATTTAGATGTAAAAATTCGTCACCTTTTAATTCAACTAATTTATTATTTTCCAAATGCAAAACTCTTAAGGAATCCACTCCCTTGAATGTTTGATTATTAACTTCTTGTAATTTTGTATTATTTAAGTAAAGAACTTGCAATTTCTTTTTTCCTATAAATACATGATTTCCTAAATTACTTATATGGTTTCCATCTAAATATATTTCAGTGGCATCCATAGGAATTCGCCCTGGGACTTCCGTATAGCCCGCGTTAGAGCAATCAACAACATTCGCGTTCCAAGTTATATCGTGATAACATTTGCAATTATTGGGACAAATCATTTCACAATCGCAAGCAACAAAATCACAACAATGACATAGGGCGAAACAATGGCTTTCGTAGGGACAGAGAAAATCAGAAGGTGACATGTCTATAATCATCTTTTTCTGTTTTGTACGCGAGTGTATGAGTGAACAATACGCTTTGTCTAGATCTAATACACGCGGGTACTGTCGACTATGGCTCAAATAATTAATACGTTGAATCCATTCCATTGAGCAGTCACAAACAAACGGGTTTCCGCTTATAAAGAACTCGGGCAAATCACTATCTTCATCAATTTGATCTAAACGAAAGGCATTCATGTCAAGTTGAACGAGTTTATTATTATTTAAAGTCACCATAGAAAGTCTTTGTAACTTGGAAAATGTAGCGACTTGTATATGCTGAATATGATTATCGTTTAAATACAATTTTTCGACTGTTTTTGGTATGGATGTTACTGTTAACTGGCTAATATTGTTATGGCTTAAATCCAATAGTTTTATATTACCATTATAGTACAAATCGTCATTTAAAAAACTTTCGATATGATTCATATGCAAGTCCAACCATTCTAAGCTATTGGGAAAACTTCGAAAATCAAATGAAACTATTTTGTTCGCAGACATATTGAGCCAAACTAAGTTGTTTAGAGTAGAAAATATTCCATCGAATGACGTTATCTCGTTCCCATCCATGCGTAGCAATTTAAGATTAATATTTTTACGAAAACAACCGGGCGTTACGTGTTTAATTTTATTTGAAGCCATATTTAATACCTGTAATTGAGGTAAATGTTCAAATGTATCTTCATTTAAATGCGTTACTTTGTTATCTACTAGCCGCAACCCGAAAAGCTCAGACAAGCCACGAAAATGATCTCGGCTTAGGTGGCTTATGTTGTTGTTTCCAATATCCAGTGACCTCAGAGACCGTAATTTGCGTATAGATGAAGGTATCGACGACATTAAATTATCATTTAAGCCCAAATCCTCTATAGCGGTTATGTTATCAAAGGCGTTTTCATCAATATGTCTTATTTTATTGTTATCAATAAATAATTCATGTAGCACGTGCAAATCTGTGAACAGGTGCGTATGCAGATGGGAGAGTTTGTTATGTGACAAAGTAAGGGAATGCAAGTTTCTTAACTCTGCAAAAGCGTGCTCCTCAATATTTGCAATGTCGTTACGCTCTAAGTTCAACTTTTGCAAGCTGTACAAATCTTGAAACATGTGACGATCGATCTTCGTAAGTCTGTTATACGACAGATTTAATATGACCATACGCAGCAGCCCTACAAACGATCCCTTATTAATCCACTGACTAGTTAGTTCGTTATGTGAAAGGTCTAATGTCTGAAGTTGGTCTAAGCCTTCGAAAAGACCGGGCGGCAGCACGTTTATTGTATTGTTACTCAATATTATTTCCTTCAAAGATTTAGTATCGGAAAACAGATCTGGTGGAATTGTATTTATAAAATTACTGGATAAATTTAAAACGTGTAAGCCGAGCAGTCCCGCGAACGCTCCCACTTCGAGACTCGAGATAGCATTGTTTTGAAGAAACAATCTTGACAACGAACGAAGCTTCGAAAGGCTATTATCAGTAACAACAATCAAATCATTGTAAGACAAATCGAGTGTCTCTAAGACTAAATTACAAGTTCTTACGCTCAAATTTTGCTCTCTTAACGAATCCGAAAAACCGACAGTCTTGATATTCTGTAAGTGATTGTGACTTAAATTTAAAGTTTTTAAACTATACATCCAACAAAACGTCTCAGTTTTAGTACTCCATATATTGTTATCACTTAAATCGAGCTCGATGAGTTCATTCAAACCTGAAAACGCCTGCTCGTGCAGCTCCATTGTCATAGCGGACCATTCGCTGTTGTGCGTAGTGACGTGCAACCGTTTCAGGTCCTTAAAGTTTTCAAAAGCACGTGCCGGTATCTGGCGTATCTTGCATTTGTCAATGACGAGATCTCGCAGTTTACTCAAGTCGCTACTCTTCCCTGAAGTTTTATCAGTGTGAGCTGCGAGCGTGCTTTCAAAGAAAAGAATTTCGCTGCATTGCACGTGCAAGGATATCAAATCGTCGAAATGCGTCCTGCTGATGTTCCGTAACAGATGCTCCAAACTGCTAATAGTTCGGATCTTGCAGAAGAGCACAGCGTTCTCCGGTGCTTCCGCCTCGAAGCTGCGGTAGGCACACTCATGAGGCATCTCCACCGCGGTGCTCCTTTCGACAACATGACAATAGAATAACACATACACAATGATACGATTGAAAGTTCTTCGTTCGAGTCCATTCACGAGAGTTTGTTTTACTGGCATTTTACGATCTTTAACGTATAGTAAGAAATTAAGGTCGGCTTTGCCATTTATAATGAGGCGGTGTGCTCGATCGCATCATAAATATTCACGCGGTGATAAAGACATCGCGAATCGCGTGGCATAGTTAGGCGCGGTACCAACGAACGTTTAACTCGAACAACGACTTGCCACCGACTGAACCAGCGATACTGTGAAGCTCCGCCCCATGACGCCGACGCCCCGCGCCGCCTGCCCGGCGTCTAAGGAAACTTTATCTCATACTCAACTCATAGGTATTGTCAAGGGTGCATAAGCCGTTGAATTATTCCCGTGCGGGTGTATCGAGCGATAATTATAAACAAAGGTTATGTATGTAGGTGTAAAGTTTATACGATTTTTGGGTCATTAATAAATGCTATGCATACCTAAAAGTTATATTAAGTAGCTTCTATTATTACTTATAGATGAATTTGATATTTAATTTAAAAATCTTAAAACTGATTTTTTTTATAATAAGTAATTTATAAAACTGCTAATGGTACGAACAAAAAGGCGAGGGTTCGAATCCGCCATTCGACTACTGCCGTGAACCATATCCTAGCACAAACTTCTAAGCTTAGTTGGAATTGTTAAAAGTAAAACATATGCATTAGTAAATTATTTCAATAGAAAGAAAGAAAGGCAGAAGGAAAATGTTTGTTAAAAATCTACTGATATTTTATATTAAAAATATCGTTGAAGGTTTGTCCTCTGCCAATAAGCATTTTGGCGTCTTCATAATTGGAGACTGGGAACCAAACCGCTGTTCTTTTTTAGTTCCAGCAAAATATTGTTAATTTAATTTAAAAATTAAGGGTAGACCATTGCCAAAGACATTCGCATGTTTGATATTGGGTTAAAATTTCTAAAAAATAAAAATACTGAAGGTGGATTTTTAACGTGTTGAGCTATCCAAAGCCTTAACAATCCTAGTTAATATGATCACAAAAGTATGCTCCTATGTAAGCGAGTACAACTTATTAAAGTGCTTATTTGCCACCATATCTACCTTAATGTAGTTTTGTCGTTTAAGTTTTACCTTAAAAGAGTAGCACAACCGTTTCATAACTTTTGATATTTTTTTTACATTTAGAACATTTCAGTAAATTTTATTTAACCTCTCACGTCTTTGAATCCAATAGAGGTTGATCGTCTCTTTCCAAAATAGTATTTGTTACGTTCCATCTGTAACCATCCTAGAAATATTGATATGGATAGTAAAAATTAGCACTCGAATTTGCAACTCTGACGTAAAATAAAATGGACTGAAACTCCATTTTTGATAACCAAATCAAAATATTTAACATATTCCTTATCCCTATAATTTGTACGCATAGGTGCTAGGGAAACATTAAAATGATCACTGTTCTTCCTTAAAACAGTTAGAACCATCTAATTTAGATTTTAATGTGATAATTGTAATGTCGCCTATTGTTTATTCTCGACTGAAAAAAACACTACATTCAAACATAAAAAAAAATTCGGAATGGAAAGCAAAAAACCTTACTCTGTAAAATACTCTATTTTTGAAAATTCGCAACAAAAATGGCAGACACTGAGTACAAAACTGTATATTCTCGGGTATTTTTTAAGACTAATATGTCGACATCAAGAGCACCTGTTGTGTTGCTGAACTTTACAAAACTTTTACTCGGCCATCCGCGAAAACGAGATAAAAGCCTCGCGTAATAGTTTCAGCGACACCATATGCTGTAAAAGTTAGCGTATTCACTTATATTAAAGGTTATAAAAACGATTAGGCCAGCTTTTTAACTAGCTTTTTAGTCGTTTTACGTAGGTACATAGTAGGGATGTATTTGGATTCTATGTTTAACAAAAAATAAAAAAAAAATAAAAAAAATTATGAAAAAAAACTCGACTGTCACAAAACACAATTAAAAAATGGAAATTATTATTTTTCAATTTATTAATTTTCATTATATCATTTTTTCAGAACAACTTTATTATTAAGGATAATGGTGAGTATACACAAATGTTAAATTCCATTAAAAAGAAGAGTATTATGATTAAAAGTTTTATAGATTCCATACCTTTATGTAGAGGTGATATTAGTAGTAGTTAGTTTTTATTCATGAAATTTTGTTAACTATTTACTAAATTAAAAAAACGTAATTATAGGTGTCCGTGTGTACGCACCAACAAGTCGTTTTTTTTAATTTAGTTACTAATGTGACACAACAGTATTAATTTTATAAAATTTAGTGTTTAAAAATAATTTCACCACTGAGTAATTAAAATTAGATGAATGAAAATGTAACCACTGACATAAATAAGATGGTGTTTATTTCATAAATATTAAGTGAATAATCTATTGTAAAACTACAACCAGTTTTCTAAGCGGACTTTATCGGATCTCGATCAGGGATGAATTTATTATACTTCTGTATGTTGATGATATGCTTTAACGAGAACCGATTAAAATTTATCGTATTCAGCCAACAGACTGTGATATCGCCTACTTAACATACGTTGAAACTAGCTAGTTGTTTAACTTATCATAACATCTTGCCGGGGCTATAAAACAAGTCGAAAATGTACGCACTTTATAGGACCGGATCTCAATCTTATTGTTTTACGGGCACCACTATTACGGCGCCTATAAATAATTCAATAGCATTACAAAAATTAAAAACAACGCTATTCAAAAGCGAGCGCGTAATTACTAAGTGGGTATCGGAGATGGTATAAGACTGGACAACCGAGAGTCGCTTGCCCATGGGAACATGCCGCCTTGTAATTGGTCAGTCCGCGTAATTAAGATATGAGCCTAAACAAGTATGCATCAATTTGTAGCTCGTCATATCCCTATTCCCTATTCCCGTTCGACCACCCGCAGATGTGTTAACGCTTCTATGAAGATAAGTTTCATTTATAACGACTGTTTTATTTAAATTAACTTATATACAGTCATTAAAATTGTAGTCTCATTTGTAGTTCAAAAATTAAATAAGAAAATAGCAACCGTCTCGACTTAAGTGACAAACGCGTGATGACTAATCTAATCACCGTCCACAACAAGAGGTAAGTATTGCCGAACTTTTTGTAAAATGAAAAAGGACAGTAAACAAGGAAAAGGGTCCCTCCCTTTCCTGGAAGAAGAAATGAGAAGTATAGTCTTACTTTAATAAGTGTCTACTGTATTCTTCTCATTCTTCAGCGCATATTTCTTCTTCTTTCTATTTTCTCCCGCATCTGTGCTAAATACTTCTTACTTTCCTTTCCTTCTTCTCTCTCTCTCTCTATTGATTTTTTTTTGTTTATGGTGTAGATAGATAGTTTAGACTGCCCGGTTGGCGCAGTGGTGAGATAATTGACTTTCACGCCGCAGGTCGTGGGTTCGATTCCCACCCAGGCCAAACATCTGTGTGCATGAACGTGTCTGTTTGTCTTGTGTCTGGATGTAGAGACCACCGGAGGACGAGCAGCAGTGTTCTTTTCTTAGTCCGTTGGAACATATTGCGATCGCCAATCTACCTGCCAAGCGTGGCAATTATGGCACATTTCCCCGTAATGAGGTGATGAATGGGGGAGGCCTATGTCCAGCAGTGGTCGATCATAGGCTGAGGTGGAGATAATTTAACTTTACTGAAATAACGTAGTAAGATCGCATTTAGTTTATTTTATATGGTCTTATACTGTACGTGGAGATATTATAAATTCAATGTAAAAAAATGACAAACTGTTATCTATGTTAGCTACGAATTTCCCATGAAGTCGAGTTGATTTATTATCCTGCAAGTTGGTTTTAACGTAATTGTATCCACCGCTAGAGACCGTTCCTGGGCGATTACAGTGTGGGCTCGAACCGCCCCCGGCAATAACCGCCTTGTTGACTGCAATCAGGTGAGATACGTGTTTTATCGATTAAATTTAATATGTTCTACATGATTGAATATTTGTACACAACTATGATTAATCATATTATCAAATAATAGCTGCATGTAGTACTATCTCTTGTACTTTTATACTACAAGATATTTTGATACACATTACACAAGTAAATAGTAATATAAAAAAAATTATTTACAGTTTGATAACCAAAGATACAGCTCCTAGATGTATCAGTAAGCAAAATCTGCCACCATACAGATCATTATACAGACCAAACAATCACCATTTTCGATCCGCTAAGCTATATATCAAGGTAACTAGATCCGAGACTGCTATAATATATAAAGTTTTTTTTAACAAAAACAAGACCAAGTTAAAAATTTTATAATTTTTCACTTTTTTTACGTATAAGAAATGAAAAAAAAGCTTCAATATTTAGTTAATTAATAATTAATTTCGCGGTAACAAACATAAAAAATACAATATTTTTAAAGTCGGTTGAAAGTTAATAAAATTTAATTAAATTAAAATGATTATCGACATCATTAGGTGTTCAGGTTGTTGCAGCACTATGTATAAGAGGCTAAAAGGCATGCATATTAAATTTGATTCGCGTGCTGAAACAGTTTATTTTTTTTGTTAGCACGGGGAAGTGGGGCGGCCCTGGCGCTTGTCGTTATTAACTGTCGACGACCTAAACTTTTGATGCTATGCTTCGTTTTCACTAAGTTAACATAAGAAAATTAAAGATACGATCTGGTACTACCATCTTCATAATCTACTGCTACTTCTTATAAACTGTTCACATTAATAATTTGTTTTATTTATTTTCACGAAAATCAATACTGTATGTGTCACAATATTAATTTCGTACTACAAGGGAGATATCAAAAATACGTTAAGCATATTCTTCTAATTTCTTATTTTTGCCATTTTCATATATTGGTTCTATTGGTGAACTGTCGTTAAATAACAGGTAATATGTTAATCTGTATGTTTTTTGGTATTTCTAAATGTTGCATAAATAAAGCATATCCATATATTTCCAAAGTAAATGTGTTACAAAGTCAGGCCACTTCTTAAACAATATGCATTTTTAAATAGATCTCGGAACTTTTGTGTTTCAGATATGCATGAGATCTTGTCTCCTTAAAACGTATTTTTACTTTTTTATATCAAGTTTTTAAGATCTTAGAAAATATTACAGTAATGTTGAAACTTAATTAAATATTAAAAAAAAAATAGGCAAGCCTGACAGCCAAGGACTGGTAATAATATTGAATGTTTCCTACATCGTTATGGATTAATGTTCGGGTGGTCAGAAGGGTTTTTTTTTAATGCAGCAGTGCAGCAGATTGACAAACTTTTGAAGTATATTTTATTTATTTCCCCACAGTGTAACTAACCGACTTTAAGACCGGACTGCTTCAAACAGACTATTACCGGACTGGTTAAACATTGGAGTTGAGGAACTTTTATATTATAACAATTGTAAATGCATTATGAGAAAGGTAGAAAACTGATTTGGATAAGAGAAAAATAAACAAACAACGACTTTGGACTACATACCCATTAGTAGTACTGATAATTTTCTAAATTAAATACAAATAAAATAGTGTAAATATTGCATAGGTATATGGTAATTAA
>DWLR01004879.1:0-11566 GCA_018246295.1 Papilio alexanor hazarajatica | reverse complement strand
ATATATATATATATATATATATATATATGTATATATATAGCTAATAATATTTTGTTAACTACTTTTTTCTTTAAGTCGCAAGAGATTCAATGCCATCGTATTACCGACGTCGTCTTGGTCGCAGTCCTAGTCCGAATCCACCTCGGATAGTACAAGAACAGACGCGTGCTACCAATACATTAACTGTGAAAGAAGTGGCACTTAAAAGGGATTCTTCAAAAATTGCCATTCGTGACGCGTTATCAAGACTGAAATGTAAGTTATCTTATTTAACTTTTATTTAGTTGAGTACTGTTTTAGATGATAATTTTTGATACTGCGTTGTAGTTAAAGTATATAATAAGAATTTCCTAATAATAAAATTAATCAGCACTGTTATACCGTAACATATCCAATTGGGTTCGATAGATTAGATGTTGAAGTGAGCACAATAAGAGGCATATAAAACATTCCTTTTATGGCGATAATGCCTTCTTTATTCCTTTCAGCCTGAATTGTTGGCTGAGTTACCGCCTATTGTTAGTGCTTGTACTGTAGTATGTATCCTGATACACATGGCAAAATTACTGCCTATCTAAGAGTCTCCCATTAGTCGTGTCTTAGGACATCCAAGAATGGCAGGCGCTGTTATATTACACCGCGTAACATTTCCTCATATCTTTCGGAATAATATTTTTAACAATAATGTTGTAATACTGGCAATAAGTTAAAAGTTTCAAATTTAGAAAAATGAATGTCAGTGTCAAATTTCAACCAACTGTCACATGAGATCTAACCTAACGATGGTTTAAAAAAATATACACTTATTGCTTTAATAAATAAAACAGTTATGTTTTACGATTTAATTTAAATTGCCATAATAGTAAGATATTTAACTAACGCCACCTGAGATGGGGGCTTTAGTATCCAAAGCGTTGAGACCTATAAAGACATTTAATGTCGAGAATCGTGCTCATCGAGTTATTTCGAAAGATAAACCGACACCGGCGCCGCAATATCCATCTGCCGTGGAAGATTTAAAACGGACGTTAAAAACCGTGCCCGACTTGGATGAGAAACTAGATAAAAAGGACCCAGCACTCGATGACAGACTGAAATCCGTTTATGTAACAGCCTACGGCCGTCCGGAGGATGATATTACTAGAGAAAAAATCAAGCAAAATCCAAACCGACCGCTACCGAAAAACAGGTCACAAGTTCCAGAATTCGAAATGGGATGGAATGAACCTGAAGTAGTACCATATGGACGTACAACTTTACGAAGCGCCTTAGATTTTATTGAATCGCACCAAATGAATCCCGAAGAGGTCACAGCTTTGAAGATTGCAGTAGAATATAAAATGAAACAAGAAGATGTTGAAGCAATTTTAAAATATTTCAAGTCTTATGAAATTTACATACCGGAAACAAAAAAATCTGCAGCAACATTTGCTGGTCCCACTACATTCAGGAAGAAGCAGCTCCAAGAAGCCAAAGCTAAGGAATTGGCTGATAAAAGTGAAATTGTTAACAAAAAACAGGATGTACCAATGAAAGACCAAGCAAAAAGTAACTAGTAAATTGATTTGTAAATCACAGGTGGTGATATAATGATATGAAATTGCTGGATAATTTATTAATTGTGTCTTATGTACATACAGTTTTCCCCCAAAAATCTTAACCACTTTCAACTGTCTTCTTGCATTCCTTCTTTAAAGACTGCTGGCCATCCAACTATAGCTAATCCTTCTTGTTCCTTCATTCAAGCTTTATCCACTCTTTTAGGGGCATCTCTAACTGAAAATGTTAAGGATTTTAATGGAAGCCGTTGTCACTTTACATCAACTCAGAACCTTGCATATTTGCCTGTTTACACAATAAACAACAATTAAGAAAAAAAATATGTACAATTAAAAAAAATATGTATAATTAAAAAAATTATGTACAATTAAGAAAAAACTTATGGATATTATTAGACTAATAGGTGGTGGTGAGAATTAAACATAAAATATACCTTGTTTCCCCTCTATATACAGGTGTATTTTGTAACCCCACCTGGAGGTAACATACTCTAAATACAGATAGTCAATTTCACTCAAAGGTTACTTTCTTTTACTTTCAATAAGAAAAAATCTGCATTCAAATATTTTTCAAAATATGTGTACCAGACTTGAAAATTGAACTTGCAAAAATCCAAAAGAAAAACACTTGTATGTTATGGCCTGTTTATGGCATGAATTTAAAGGGTCAAATCTTTGACAAACATTGTAAATTACATGACAGGAAAAGCATGAAATTTTCAGTTTTTGAATTGAAAATAAAAAACAAGTAAACTGAGTTGTTAATCTTGAGAATGTATTTACTTAATACATAGTTAACACTAAACCCATGTCGGGTGCTTAGTTAATTATTTTGCTAAGCATTATTAAGGCAATTTATTGAACCATAATATTTTATGTAAAATATATCTTAGTCTAATTACAATAAGCTATAGGTGGTAGTGTAGTGAGTTAACATCTGTGATGTTAATATAGTCATCTCAAATTAAAAAAATATATATATTTTACAACAAAATAAATTGTTTTTGAATTTGCCTTTTTCGTGGCATTTATTCAAAATGTATGTATAAAATTAGCTTAAAATATTGTTTTAGCTTAATTTAATTTAGTTGATACCATGAAAGTAGTTTGAAAAGACTTGAAATGGAAATAAAATGGTTTTGTTACATAAAGTTTTTCATTCGACATTTATTTTGAATGTTTATGTTATACTTGAATTGACTACTTTTTTTAAATGTTTACTCATGTTCGTCTCTTGGCAATATATCGGTAACTTCAACATCAATCTTCAAATGATAAAATACAAAAGAGTCCAAATACCATATATGGTGACCATGGGAAATGTCAAAAATT
Source organism: Papilio alexanor hazarajatica (assembly GCA_018246295.1). NCBI lineage: Eukaryota > Metazoa > Arthropoda > Insecta > Lepidoptera > Papilionidae > Papilio > Papilio alexanor. The sequence continues at coordinate 8,675 of DWLR01004879.1, read as the reverse complement.
TAATTACCAAATTAAAATAATATTACATGAATTGAACGCAAAAATTCCCCGCTATCTTCTATTAGCAAAAGAGATTAACTATAACTAATTAATTAACACACGAATATCTCATTATTTTATTTTCAAGACATTTCGCAGACAAAATGTTAAAATGTAATAATAATACAGCGTAGTCCAAGAATCTGACATTTCAATATTTTTGGCGGGAACAGTGACAGTTCCGCGACATGGTTCGACGGGAGCGGGCTCTGTGGGCGCGGCGTCGCTCGGCGCGCGGCGCGTCGCGCCTTCCAGCAAACGTGCGCCCAGCGTGCGTTCCGATGAACGAAACACAGCGACACAGGGCGATGTACTCAACAGTATTAAGGTTATTTTAAAATTAAATAAATACATCATTACGTACATATATTTGTTTTATGCTACAAAGTTTTTTAATGCAAGAAACCTGATATTAAATGACCGCTACTCATAAGCATCCACAATAAGCTAATGAGTTGCCTACCTTAAATGGACAGAGGAGAGTACAAACAAAAAGAAGAATATTTCCTTCTCCTATCGATCCCCTCCTCCGTTAATTCCACTATCCCTACTCATCCTTTCCAGTTTAGAAAAAAGTGAGAATATGATGACTAGAATTGCGCCTCCGGCACCTCATTCGTCAGACGAAAATTAAAAAACTACTTCACGCCTGTCTTCTGTAAGGTCATGGTAAATCACCGGTCGAGTCGGCCCATTCGGCAACAGATGTTATTGTGGCGGGTTTTACCAATTTATTTGACACAATTTTTTTTTGGTATTATAGAAAAGGATTTGAGACATATAGTTTGCGAGTTTCAGTTAAAAAAATAAAGATAAACTGATATGTATAATCAGATAAACGGCTACAGCAAAATGTATTGTAAAATTTGTAATCTGATTATTTTTAGATTGCAAATTTTACAATACAATTTGTTTTCGTTATATATTTTAAATTCTCTGTAAAAACAGTGATTTCGACTACTTAATTTCATTGTACTTAATGTATTATTTTTTTAGTTTCAAAGAAGATTGCTTGATTCGATCATTATTGGAAAAGCTAATGCGACATCTCGTGAAAATCAAGACAGGTATTATTTTTCTTTAATTATTAGTTTATATGGGTTATCACATCACGAAGTGTAACGCCTTCACAGAATACTTTTTTCCTTCTTTATGTTTCAATATTTTCTACTTTTTAAAACCACCTTTCCATTTTCTGGTAATGCTTCCGTAACTTTTTAAGGGGTCATTTGAGATGCTACCATAAAAATAATTATTCCAGTGTTCAATCTAAGGCTAAAGCAATTGACAAGAATGACACAGCCGGAATCAGCTTAGAAGTGCGGCGTAGCAACTACAAGTTGGGGTAAGGAAAAGCGGAAACCAACGTAAGATCAGAGTGTTAGTGGTAGGAATACAACTCGGCAACAATAACATGTGATAAAAGTTTAAGGCCTTCACTTTTTATTCAGATTATAAATCAAATCATTTTGCTTACATAACGATTTTTTTTACATAATTTTCGAGCGAATCTATTAGCCTCAAACAATAAATTAATGTAATAAGAGGTTAAACCAATCACAGAATGTCAGTTAATCACAAGTCAACATCACTACGTGATTTCTCTTTACCTACGTAAGAATCTGAAAAACGATATATAGAGAATTTCTTAATGTTCTATTTAAATTCTATTTTCTAATACCACAATATATTATAAAACATAATTATATATTCGCATGACATAAAAAAACCTTCAAGATTTAATAGATGGGTTTAAAGTTTGATATCCTATAAATTATATTATTTGATTCAATTTCTCGTGATTATCGGATAATCTGTTTTCCGGTTATTTCACATCCCTTAGAAAGTTGTACTGACAGCTATCAAATCAGGGTCGGTTGAGCCAATTTAAATGTTTTAAATGTATGAACAGGGGATCAAAAGAGAAAAACGCAAGGATCGGTCCGATGAGGATCTTCAATAGACCAAGCTCTCCGAAAGCCAGACACAACGTGCATACCCCGTTCTATTGAATGTCGTGATTACAATGTTGTGAAAATTACGAGTGAAGTTCACTTGGACGAAATGAGTAGACTTAACACTTTTTGTTATTATACTTTATTTACAATCTTTAAAACTTGTATCAGATATATTTTTTATGTACATAAATGTCATTCTTGATATAAATTGTTTTTTTTTAATTTGAAATAAATAATGTAGTTTGTACAACTCTCACAATAAAATAGTCAGTTTTGAAATTTAAGAAAGGGGAAAAAGTTACAATCGTTTCGCAGAAGGATGTAGGTGCTGTTACCATTTCAATGGCAAGGCTTCGTTAAAAAATATATTATGTCAGGACAATAGATAGTGATAGGATATTGCTATCCGCTTTTTACTGAGCTTTTGCTAGGATAAATAATTGGTGGCACATTTAACAAACATTGGCAGCTTCACGCACATATTGATAAAGCTTGAAATCGTTCTGAGGTTTTAAAAAAATATCTAGATATTCTAGCTAGGCTACGACGCCGTAACAAAGTTTTAGTCGGTATAACTTACAGATATAATCAGACCATGTTCCTATTTATCATACACTAAAGATCACTAAGTTCACTTTGAATAGTTATTGTTCCATACAAGTTCACACACTAAGCGAGCCCGGGGTCGGTGGGCGGGGCCATACAATTTCCGTCAGGATAGCGTTTCTTGAACGCCGCTATGAGATCGGGATCTACCAATCTTACGCCATCTACTTGGTTGCCCAATGTAATCCTGTCGAATTTAAAACATGGTAAAATATTATAATGATCGACATCTTGGCGAAATCGTTAACCACGGTTTCGAATTAAATTTGAAGAATGCGCTAATCATTGGACACATTTCTTCAACGAAAGAGAAGAAAGATATAAATTAGAAGGAGAAAGAGAGCTATTCATTGCAACATATTAATATGTATATATATAAGCGCCATCTATACAAAAGTTCGCATAATACGATGACATTTCTCGCCTTATTGAACACGAAACTAACAATGTGTAAATAAAATAATTAAAATAAAATAATAAAATAACGCTTAAATACTTTGTTAGAAGCAAAAGTACATTTAATTTGATTAAATTTTAATAACAATGTACTCACCAATTAGGCTGAACATTGTGTGGTCGTCCAAACAGTTCTATTTTCCTCGTACCAGGACTTAACCTCTCTGTATAGAACAAAAAATTGTGAAACAAGAACCATCGTACCAAACTATATATCATATTCATCATATATAATTCCTGGACAGGTGACAATCTGAAATGCGACGACGCTCAATATATTATATTAGAGAAGTAAAAAAATAATTTGAGACATGGCGAAATATCGAAATTATATCAATCTTGAGCCATAGACAAATTGTGTTTTAGCCATTTTATATAAATGTGAATTTTGTCTCAATTTTACACCACAAGCACATTTTGCTTGGCCACTGTCACCAGGGCGCATATTATTTTATAAATGTGATAATTGCCATATCGCATTATGCATTAATCAATTCAAATATGTTCTGCAAAATAAGTAGATTCCATTTATTTTACAGTTATTCATCTATGTTAAAAAAATAATACTAATATTAATGTTATTTTGAAACATTTAGTTTTAATACAATGAAAAAAAAAATGGTGATAAGAATGAATTTTCTACTTTTCCGTGTTACGAAAATAATTAAAAGTGTTTTTTTTTTAAATACATCTCCATGAATAGATTCTGCTAAACTTCTATTTCTGAGCACCAAGTTAATATAAGTTTATAATAACTCACCAATAATACCGTATATTTCATCCGGCTTGTGTGACGTGGCCCGTACTTCGGCGACGATGACGTCACAGTCCAAACCGCGGTTCAAGTTCTCAGGATTGCCCTTCATACCAACCTGCAGTTATTAATTAATTAATAATATATATATAAAATACATATAAAGTTTTACATGTAACAATCGCCGCCAGCAATTGTAACCGCAAGTTGCGACCAGCTGACGGCAATTAATATCGCAGACAGGACCTTTGAAAAAATATTTTGGTAGGTAGTCAGTCTTGGTAAAGAAAAATCGTAAAATTGCATTGTTTTGTCATTATTAAAATAAATATGTATTTTTAACTGATAAAATTTAAGGTGTTTTGAATTTCTAACTAAGAAGAAATTAATATGGTGTGCTCGTTCTTCATTACAAGGTTTCGATGTTGAATGTTGTTGAATTTTGATTAAGTATCAAATGTAATCTATTATAATACTTTAACGTTTTTTAACAAAACCAAAAACGACTTCAAATTTGTATAATTCTTTTCGAAATTAATTAATTATTTATTTAATTCTTTCTTTTCGAAATTTGGATAAGAAATAAAAAAAAAATATTTACTATACCGATATAGTAAGTAGTATAGGCAACCGATTGCCATGGTAATGTTGACAATAACAACTTTTTTGCAAATGTTATCTATAATCGAAATTTTATCTATTATAAAAATAATATATAAGTAATCAAATTACAAAATAAAATAGGTAGGAAAATAAGAAACGAACGCGTGGGAAGTATAATACTTAGTTTTATTTATGTAATTTATAGCCACGCTATGTCTCAATATAAGTCCATTATATCCAAACAGGGCTTGTAGACTTAACTATCAATATGTCAATTTGTATCTTTGGGTCCCAAGGTTTACTGACATTTAAAATTAAATGGGACCTACTTGCAAATGTCCCCTTTCCAGCAAAAGAAAAGACAAAATATTTTTCCAAAGGTCGACGTGCAGTATTTATCGCCGCGTACTATACAGACGAGTATTTTTTTCGCTCACCAGGCAGTGCTCTTTGCCGTGGTTGAGCCAGTGGCCGGTGCGGCCGGTGCGAATGATGCGCTGCAGCTGGTTGGTCTTCACCCAGATCAGCTCGTCCACGCGTTCATAGCCCCACAGCTTGAGGCACTCGCGGCCCAGCTCCATTGCCCTGGGGATAGTAAGCCTTGCATAGATTTATATACCTCCAGATTCCGTGTTCCATATAAATTTACGTGCAAAAATGAAGCTCGATTTTCGTTGTGTCAATGTGTGTGTGTGTGTGTGTGTGAGAGAGAGAGATAATTTAGTGTATTACTTATATAACTTTGAAGTTATGTTTTACACAATTTTATTGCACAAACCGGTCATCTTTTAAATTACAAACGGATACAATGGAGATGTTTACTTTGTGCCGCTTGTCTAGGGGATTTTACAAAGTCGCCAATTGGCGAATTTTATGTGGCTTCACTTTCAGGCATGTATGTAAAATCCTTGCTCTGCTGGCTTCCTTCCTCACATCACATATCGAGAATTTATGTGAAGTCAATAGAAGTTTTTAGTCATGTTTTTTTTTGGTGGAATAAAATTGCAAAAAATTAACGCACGCGAAAAATGCACGCAAAGCCTCGAGCGACAGCACTTTATTAATAAAATAACCTTTGAATTCATTTTAAAACAATTGTTAGTATAGATTAAAATAGTCAGTCCAATATTATTTCTAAGGAAATAATTTTTGAAATAATGAACAAATTGTATGCGACATTTAAGACATTTATTGCTGTGCTGTACAGTTGAATGAAAAAAATAATTTGATAAGTCCAGCTGCAATTACTAAGTCACTGTCGATACGGGAGAAAAATTGAGTTCTGCGCAGGTACCACTTTCGTGTCTCGAGCTATATTCAATGTTGATCCGTAATAACTAACTGATCCAACAATCTGGATTAGGAACTGACCTGCCTGTGACCCAGAGGAATATCAGGCCACTGTCCTGCAGCTGAGGCACCCCCAGGCAGCGCATCTCGTCGTCCGACATGGTGCCGTACGGGAGTTCCATGTGGATGTCCCAAGGCGGATCCGCCATTATCACTGCGAACTTACCTGTACAAAACACAAAAGTGACATTATAATTAATTAATTATACTAAACACGATATAATATACAACTGCAAGATCTCAAGATACTGTCAGCTCATTCTGCATAGATCGGAGCAAAGCAAGAGCATTGAAAATATTAATTCGCTAGCAAATGACATTGGGATGGCTAACACCTCAATCCCCCCAAATAGATAAAATCTATAAAATTAGTTCAATTTATTGAAATTCACAGTATTATAGCGTAAATATAAGAATTAATTATGCAATCAAATTCAAGTACAGATATATATATTTAATTAAAAAAAAAAACAAAGTAAACTTCAAATTTATGTAATTTTATTAATAAGTCATTTATAGCCACAAAACGTCTCATTACAAATCCATTAAACCCAAACAGGGCTTTTCTTCAATTTGCAAATATGTCTTTCGGTATATCTATCTATGGTTTAATGCCAGTCACAATTAAATGGGGGTCCCAGTAACGAATGTTCCATTTTCAACAAAGAATAGTATTAAAATTGGTTCATAAATATTGATGTAATAAATATAAAATATACAAGCAAATAGAGAACCTCCTCCGCGGGTGCTGTCATCTTACCTAAAAACGTCATGTCTAGATATCTGAGGTCACACTGTATCCACTGCGGAGGAGTCAGTGTCAACACGCCATCTGGCTTCGGAACTAAAGTTGCACCTATAGTTAAAATTAAAATGCTTTAAATACAATTTCGATTAAAAAAGTTTTTATTATGCTTACTAAATTCTATCTTTAACATATATAGTATGGAACGCTTCATAAAAAATAAACTTTTATATGCATACACCAAACATATTATATATATGTAAACATATATTATATTTACATACATATAAAAGTTTTTTGGCATTAACCATTCACAGGATTTGCAAGCATTCCATCCTTCAAGGCTCACTCAAAATCCAAATAATCTTTTACAATTGTATCAAAATGCAAACGAAATATATACAAAACGGAAGCTATAAGGTACATTACAAAACATCTTACCGTTGTGTGAATTTTTGACAGCGGCTTCAGTGGTTGTCTTATTCGACACATTGGGGTCTGCATTATCCACTTCGTAATGCACATATCTAAAATAAACAATGAAACAAACGAAATAATTGTTACAAAGTTTATTTTTCTTACTGATTGTCTTACCTTATCCAGATAGATTCCCAATACTTACAAATTAAGAACAGTTAAGTTATGGCACTAACTTATTGTTCTTTCTTTTTCACTGAATTTATATATATATATATATATTACTAATGTAAAAAAAAATCTTACAAAATATAAGGCAGTATTATGGATTGAATGCATACACAGACATTCAGACTAGGTTATATATGATAAAAAACCTAAAAGGCTAAAGCATTAATATTCTAGACCACTATTTATTAATGCTATACTATAGTAGTAACCCTCTCTAGTTTCGTTTGCCTAGATAGATAAGACGAATAAAAAATAAATCAGATCTAGATTTCTCGCTGATGGAAGAGCTTTTTAATGTTGAAAGAAAAACCAGATAAAAATAGGTTCATTAGTTTTTGAGTTAACTGAAATCTTCTACTGTACACTCACTTGCAACTGTCCATATGGAAGCATGTGTTCAAGAAGGAGCAGTCACCGAGGGACTCATCGGTGTGGCTCTGGATGATCTTCTTGAAGTGCAGCTTCTTGCACTCATAGTCCTGCTCCTCCGGCTTGTCCTCTGACTTCTGCACGTTGAACGCGCGCGCACACTCAGCGCGCGTGCCGTGCGGACAGAACTCCATTACTTGCGCACCTGGCAGAAATAAATGTTTATTTAAAGCAAAAAAAAAAACTAGTTAGAAATATGTTTTTAATAGTTCCACTTCATTTTCATTCAAGGTAGACATTCCATCTGAAACTCGTTAGCTTTAAGTTTGATCTTGAATGATAAAATCCTTAATTTAAACACCATTACAACCAATATGTTTCTTGCTATTAAAATATAAATTGCATAGAATATAATTTTTCGTAGAGTGTATATTTAAACCAAATGATATCACGCAAGGAATGTCGAAAAGAGAGAGAGAGAGGCGATTAAAATTGAGTTTAATTTGAAAGATGCAATTAGTTCAAATAGATTTTCATTTACCTCCTTGACTTTTAAACTTGTCAGCCAATGATTTTTCTTTCGCTGTGGGCTTACTGAGGAGGTCCATTATCTCTTCTCCAACTCTTTTCACCGCCTTTTCTCTACTTGACGGCATTGCTAATAGAGACTGAAATAACACATTTCTTTGAAATCACTTACAGTAGATATCGTTTATAACGATCTTTCGATAAAAAGTATATTTTTAAAGAAAAATTAATTCAGCTATAGCACTTTCGTATATAGTGGGTGTAGTGAATAGTATTAATAAACATTTGTAACAAGCTTCCTAGAAAACCCTTGTGGGTAAAATGGCAGAGCCAACAAACAAAGAAAAATTTATTTAGACTTATGCTTTGTTTTTTTAACCTATGGTTTGCGACCTCCTAGTCGGTTGCCAAGTCTCTGCAAGAGGGTTAAGTAATTAAAAAAATAAAACAAAAGGTTCTAACTTGATCTATTCTTTAGTATGAAAAAAAATTTAAAAATTGACGAAAGTGTGAGGCAAGAGGGTGGAGGGGGTAATATGTTAGCTTTTTTTTATAGAATAAGGGAGGCAAACGAGCAGCGGGTCGCCTAACATTAAGTGAACCGACGCCCATGGACATC
>DWLR01004878.1:0-11568 GCA_018246295.1 Papilio alexanor hazarajatica | reverse complement strand
ATATATATATATATATATATATACATATATGCATATTTATATTAGATTTTTTTATATATTGATTTTACTTTTCATGTAGTGCACCTCATTGCCTTTTCTTCTTTTAATGCGGGGTCGACTGGCAGAGAATGCCTTTAAGCATTAAGTCCGCCTTTTGTACTTTTTCTGTGCAATAAAGTTTTAAATAAATAAATAAAATAAATAAATATTTATTTGGAATAGCTTGTTCCAAAGGGATTTCGAAAACTACAACTATTTGTGTTACGCTCTAATTCATTGCCAAGCGTTGTTACAATGCTAGTAATTCAGTACATCGCTAGTCTTGTTTTCGTATTTAACACGTGTAAGTAACACGCTCACAGAGCGAAGATTTATTACGTTTAAAGAGAAAAATATAATGAGACTTTAGGGACTGGAACTGGTAAACCACCGATCCTCCTATTGCTTTGATGAAACTTTATTCGGACAATTTCACTCGCGACGCACGAAACACCCGCTTAGAATGAAATATTTTTGCTAAATTGTATTTAGAAGACTTAGTTGTGCCGAAATTGCGTATCTTCTCTTTACTCATTTTTATTAAATCCTTAGAACTTAAACGTGAAATATCTGTCGTCTCAAAGATCGGATATCTAAATTTAATTAACTTGGGTATGACTGCTATCGAAAAATATGCCGTACATATATGGGTATACCTTATCTCTTGTTGTAATAACCAGTTTTAATAACTCAGTCCCTTTTCTTATTTTATAAGAGATTTTAGGAATATACTGAGTATATGAGAAGATATTGCTATATTTATTTTTGTATTTTTATGTCGTAATCTTACATAATAATACTAGTTTACTGCTAAAAGCAAGGACTACAAATTTATAAATCTATCAAAGAATTGTCGAATTCTTTTAAAAATTTAATTGTTGTACATCTTAAAATTACTTGAAGCCGTCTAGAGTTCAGAATACGTAGTTAAGTTAATTTAAATCATTACATATATTTGTAGTTTTTCAATGTACAGGCTATTTCTGGACAACCTCTGTGTAACATAGTATAGATATTTTACTATCGCTATGTTCCTAGTATATTGTATTTTCAATCGCACAAATAGATCTGAATTTAATTCCTTAACTCGTAAAAGTTGACTGCCACCATAACGTTAATCGCGTTTGATTGCTATTATATTGTTTGATTAATGGGCCACCGGTCGGCACCGGTCGGGTTAGTCGTTTCATGTGATGTATTGCTGTTTGTGATAAGTCGTTGATCAATCAATGGTGTCAATAAAAATTAGCCTACGAGATATATAAATTAAAAAAAAATATTTACTAAAGGAAACTGCCGATTCCATTCGATTTTGGAATCGCTTAATAAAGAGCTTCGATTAAAAAATCGAATCGATGGATGATCGGATTGACCAGATGCGCGCGTGCGACTCATAAATATATAAACATTTTTTTCTTTGACAATTATTTAAATTATTGCGAATAAGTAATGTAACAAACAAGATTTCAGATTGAATTTGAATTATAAATTATTCGACCGACGTCATTCCATGTGTTGATTTAAATTTTGTAAAAGAGATGGCATGAGCAAAAAAAAAAAGAATCTCTTATCAACTGTTTTCTAGTTTTGTTTTGTATATATCGATTAAAGTAATACAGATGTCTGGCACTGGGGTCTGTTTCATTTATTATCAATGCAACTATCAACTTTATTTCCCTTATTATACAATTTATCAATTGTTTTGGTTAACATCTTAAATTTTGTAACTTTGAGTCCCCACTCCTCCTCTTCCAGTCGCCACTGGAAGATGGAATCTCCTGATATATACTACCTCGTATCCCGTAACCACTCTAATCGTGCTAACGAGAAAATTAAACGCAAAAATAAAATAACTAATCTTAAACGGATAAAATATAATCATATAAAAAAACAATATAATCATTAATCACAAATTATCTTAAAATATTAATAAACTTGTAAATAAATGAAATCAGGAACTAAAAGAGGCACACTTAAAAATTTGTTCATGTAAATAAAAAATCGGCCCATGATCACCGGATAAAGCTATTTTAGTCCGGAAAATATACAATCGATCAAGTTCATAAAGCAATTCGAATCACAGAGAACGCGCCCAAATTCGCTGTATAGGTTAATTTACGAGCCAATCATGCGATTTAGTGTACCTGCCGTTGCAAAATGAATTCACACTCAATTTTGCTCTTTATCGTTCATAAAACAACATTAAAGTTTCAAGTTGAGACACGTATTTTGTAAGCGCGGGGAAACTATTTTAGGCAATTTATATGACTCGCCTTGATTTTCAGTTGCAGGTGTTGTAAGTTATATTACCAATATAGATTTTATCAAAAGACTTTAATGTAGATTTTAATTAAAGAAAAACCAAATTCCTGTTATTAAAAATATTTGATGATGTTAGTAGAGTATAACGAAAAGATAAATAATAAATAATACGCGAATAAAAATATCTTAAAACCCTGAAATGTAGGATGAAAAGACAAATACCCATATGTATTTGTAGATATATAATCAATGATATGGAAAAGATATCCTTTTTTATGATAATACGATCGTCTGTGAACTATACTTGAATTTTAATGCTCTTATTTAAATTGCAATTGTAAGATCAAGGAAAATGTGCTTGTGGTTAAACTTTGTTATTCTATCGGCTGGTCTTGAAAGTGAGTAGAATAATATTTTATACTGTTGTAGATATTTTTGAAGCTTTTACGGATGTTTGTAGAATAGTTCAATCGATGATTGTTCAATCAAGTAGTTCAATCAATGTAAACGCAATGCCTGTTATCATTTAAATTAATGTTTCATATCCATAAGGGTATGAATGATCAACAAGAAGTGGTGTGAAAATGTTAATAAATTAAATCTAAGTTGTAAACAAATCGTTCGAACAAAGTCTTTTAAAGAGACGCAATAGCGTGGACACAGTGAAGATGGATACATTGAAAATTACAGTAATCTTGATTACTAGTTCCGGCGTGCAACTAGCGCAATAGAAACTGCTCGCAATGTCAATGCTGTGTTTGGAGAGAATATGGCCAATAAACGGACTGTGTGTTTTTAGTTTAATCGCTTTCGAATCGGAAACTTTGATTTAAAGAACGAACACCAAGGTAATGTAAAAAACAATACATATTAAATTCGATGGTAGAAGCCAATTGCAATAAAGCTATCAAGGAATTAGCGGCATGTTTTAATGTTAGCGTACCCACAATTTCAACCCATTGGCATCAAATCGCTAAAATAAAAAGATTAAAAAATGGGTGTTCCATGATTTGACTGATCTGTAGAGATAAACACGCTTTGAAGCTTGCTTTGCCTTGTTAAACCAGTACAGAAATGTAGGGATTTGATTTTAATTGTTATGTGTGATGAAATATAGATTACGATAATCACAAACTAGCAATGCGATTGCTGACGACGCTGCAACAATGCCCTAAAGCGCGAACCTTACCCATAGAATAGTGATGGTAAATTTTAGGTGCCACTACACAGTGTAATTCACTACAGTTTTCTCAAATCCGGTCTAGTAATAACAGCAGATGTCAACTGTATTGAACTTCAAACAATGATGGCAAAACTCGCAGCGAGACAGCCCCGACTCGTTAACTGATCCTCACCACACATTTGTGTGCATGAACATATCTGTTTGTCTTGAGGCCATCGAGGGACGGGCAGCAGCGTTCTTTTCTTAGAACGGTGGAACATACTGCGATCGCCAACCCGCCTGTCCAGCGTGGCGATTATGACACATTTCCCCCAAATAAATGCAATCAATGGGGGAGGCCTATTTCCAGCAGTGGACGATCATAAGCTGAGATGGTATGGTATGGTAAAACCTAATATGGGATTTTTTTTTAATTTCTCTAGTAGACGTTCCCATAAAAAGTTTATAACCTGTGCATCCTAGCCGCCTTGATAAAGTCTGATGATGACGATTATTGACAGTAAAAATATTTCATTATTATTTGATTTTCACTTTTTTAGGTCATGAAATGCTCTATTTTCGCCATTAAACGCAACTTTTCAGCTTTTTAACGCAGCTCTTCTTACGCGAAACGTATACAATGCCTCTATCTCAATTTTATGGTTGGCGCATATCCAAGCCGAAACTTTTACTAACAATAATAAACATAATTGATATATATTTATCGCTCTATCGCTTATTCAATTAATATTTACTTGGGAGATGTACAATAAAATATATTTTTACCTTATGGACACATGATCGCAATTTTTTAATGAAATTCAAAATATTTTAAAATAGCTTATTAGTATACTGTACGTTTGTATAAACTACATAACCATGTTTCCTTCGAAATTGTATTACGGCACAAAAATGTTTTAGTTATATTATTAACAATATATAAGCCGCTAGAGTTACACGAAGATATTTTTTATGGAAAAAGTACCAAACAATCACACAGGTCACCTAATGTTAAGTGACTGCCACTTATGAGTGGCAGTGGCATCCTCTACAACAAGTTAATGAGTTGCACAGGCTTTGCCTACCTTTGATGAGAATATGGAATGAACAACAATTAAGTCCTTTTTCTTTTCTTATCCATACCCTCCTGTCAAATCCTCGTCTCCTTCCCATATGGATAGGACTTTATTAGAAGAGAATGGGTAAGTCTTCATTTAAGCACTTCACTCATCAGATGAAACGAACTACTACTTCACGCTTGTCTTCTGTGAGGACGAGGTATATCACCGGTCGCACGAGCTATTCGTGCAACAGACAATATTGTTGTTGTGGCATCTACTACTGTTAAAATCAGCAAATCCATTTTGACACAGCCTAAGGCTGAATTCTAGTGGTAATCTCTGTAGATCAGCCACGTAATAGCTCTCAAAATAATGAGAAATGTAATTAGGAAGCCCCAATAGACTTCAGGGAAATGTTAAAGAAGAAAGTATCTCGACTTCTCAGTCGAGTCCATTGAATTGAGGAGATTTCTTTTTTTTTTTCATTGCCTCTTCAGTGTTGAAGGTTGGCCACTTATTTCATAAATGTATCCCTGTCCAGTGTCCGGCAAAACAATTCTTCGCCAGACCTAATCCCCGTCCATTCCAATTTTGGATTAAAAAAAATTGTAGAATTTTGGATAATCACGTATCTTCTATCTGGGAATAAACAAATGAACAAATTTATACATAAATTGTTTGCGGAAAAGTATTTTATCTTATGTTTTATTATCTATTTTCTTTCATTTGAAAAAACAAATCAAGTTATTTACACAAAATTGTATTTTATTTGTATTATACAAAGCCATGTACTAAAGAACATACAGTATTAAATGTTTAATTTTATATGTACTATCTGAAATTGATAAAGCGTTTAAGTTAACAGCAAAAAATTACGATGAATTTAATAACACGGGTAGTGCATAAAAATAATCTTTTAACTTTTTAATAAAATGAAAATTTCCCTTTGGCTTACAAATTTATATAATTTTAATCATAAGTTATTTGTATACACGGTACGTCACATTACTAATGAATTAAAGCCGACCAGGGTTTATATTAAATCTACCAATATCTAAATTTACGGTATATTTTCGGAAAGCAAAGGCTCAAGTATTTTTTTAATCGGTTCGTAAATGACAACGTTCTGCTCTAACATAAAGCTCTTTGGCTCTGTCTAAAAATCACCTTTCAATATTGTGTCACTGTTTTCTTTTAAAGGTGTATTATATACTTTTTAATGTAGGTAGGTTTGAATATCCTATCGTATAAAGTCAGTCCCAAGCCATCCCTCGCTTTTGTGATCGAATTTGGGTTCCGGAAATTAATGATCGCACAATTTTGAATGTTCTTTTCAGCGTAGCTAAATATTTACACTCCTCGACTGTCTTATGTTTCAAATGTTATGAAGTTCGCACACCAAATCTGCCCTCATACGAGCAATGAACTGACCTTCATCTTGTGTATTCCTTCAGCAAAATGAATTTCTTACGAAACTTATATTGTCCGCTAATTTGAAGTTTTCATGTGATCTTCGCGCTTCCTTTCTATTTAGCTTCGTTGTACCATACTGCCTCAAGTCTTCATAATTACGTGTACATTTTTTGCCTTAAAATTGAGAAAAAACTTAATTAAAAAAAACACTTTACCATTATCGCTGTTGTCAAATATCCTCAATTACCAGGGACTAGTAAGCTTATAGATAAGGAGAGTATTTGATGACATTATGTGAATTATCAACAAATCTTCAAGAATAGTTAACCTTGAGCACACACGCAAAGTAGTTTCTTTGCAAGGACTAAATGAAGAAACCGAAAAGAAACTTCCTTACCTTTCGATGTTTTACAAGCTGCAAATTATGGAGTATGTGCAAGAGTCGATTCTGTATATGGTACACGAGCTGATTCCGTCATTACAATTCTACCATCGACCGTTTAAACATACGGCTACTTTCCATCCTTTCGTAGCAAAAGTACCGCGGGTTCGAATGATGCGATTCGAATTGTCGTTTATCGTGCGTTCGGCAATGGATTGG
The DNA here is from genome assembly GCA_018246295.1 of Papilio alexanor hazarajatica. Taxonomy (NCBI): domain Eukaryota; kingdom Metazoa; phylum Arthropoda; class Insecta; order Lepidoptera; family Papilionidae; genus Papilio; species Papilio alexanor. Next base: position 5,030 of record DWLR01004878.1, on the reverse strand, counting down.
AACAAGTTGCCAGCTGTATTATCACTTAAGATATCACTTAACATCCAGTGGTCAAGCGTTAGTTTATTTATTACATTCAAAAGACAATCTGTTATGTCCAAACAAAAGATCGCTATTTTAGACAGGCATTTCATAAATATTTCGCCAAATCTGTTAACTGAACCCAGGATCATCATGTAATTAATTATTAATGAATGAATTTTCTTTGTTCCTCTAAAAAAATCTGTATATGCATCTTGAGAAAATCCCCAGAATTGTCTTCGACCCAAAAATAATATATTTAATGATACTAGACGTAACTCGTATTTCTTGAAACAGGCTTTTAACTAAATTAAACAGATTTAGACCAAACGTATTTGGGGAGTGGTCACGGTACATTACTTTAGAGAAAACTTAATATATTTATAAGGTGGAATGATTACGTGCTTCTGTGATGCTTATCTTACATAAAATTTCTTCTATAGTTTGTAAACAACTGACAATAGTCAGCAAACTAATCAAAAATTAAATTTACGATACAATTTACTTTATAGTTAAGAGTATAGTTACTAACTTATTACATTATTGAGGATCTGACATGATAAAAGAGGTTTTATTATTACATATTATAACTGTAGAAAAATAACATCATATCCGTACTTTCCGAACTTGTTAACATTTAACCATGGATTTCTCATTCAAATTTCACTCTTGTAATAATCTTTGACCCCATTACATATAACATTTCTTCGGTCGCCAATTTAGGCAACTATTCAGCATTTTAATGCATTTTGATGCCGTAATAGTCATATGAAAAAATCTTAAGGGGTAAATAAAAACCTTCACATTTAGAAACATTTGTTATGAAGACTCGTAAATTCTACCCATTTGTTACTTGTGCCGTGTGTTGTCTGTCTACATTCTAATAATGCCTTTAGAGATAACACATCTATTCAGCATAAAACAGGCATGCAAATAAAGTCCTAACAAATGTAGAACACGTCATTAAGAATATAAAAAGATAGTCTGACAACCAGGAAGTCTCAACTTAGATCTTTCGAAAGATGGACCGATGATCACGTTAGTTTCCGCCTACTTCCCGTCCCAATTTCCATAACTAATGAGTAGGACCACGGTCTTGCCCATCCCAGGTCCTAAAACAAGTGTCATTTTTTATGATCTGTTTTAACCATAATTCGTCATTACGCAGGAGACCCCGCGCGGCCGCCGCTGCGCCTCGCTCCGATCCTCCAGGACCGTTGGCCGCGAGGACTCTGGCCGCAGTACCCCCTCTGCCACCGTTCGCGCCCATTCCTCGCCGGCTGGCACCCCGGCGCCCAAGAAATCCAACTGGGAAGTCATAGAACACTTCTCATCCAGTCGCAGCAAGAAGAGTCCGACTGCAGTAAGTACACTTCAGTTATATTCATACCGTATGTCATTATTGGCAGGGGATGAGCCAGAAAAACTTATATCAATTTAGCTTAAAAGAAAGGCGATATAAGAAGTATCCATAACCGACAAGAATGTATGCTTGATATATAAAAGCAAGCGACATGTGTCAGGATTGCACCAAATGGAAAGCAGTAATGTCTGCCTGACCCTTTAGGTTACGGGCGTAAGTGTTATGTTTCTTTTTATGTAACTTTGGGTTCAGTAATAAACGCGATGTAATTTTTTCCTTTGTGTTCAATACTAGAAAGGTACACATTTTTGAAGTAATTGTAAAATAATAACCTCAGTCACTTAATAAAATAAATATTATATAAATGTCTGAGGTAAATAAGTAAATTTTATAATAATTTTGAATTTGCCATAAACAGAGCACATTACGAGAATATAGTTTGTATAAGTACATTACCGAGGACGGTAAAAGCTATAGCCAAAACCAATCTCATTATGAACTAAAATAGAGTCCAGGAGATGAAAGCGACGGTGGGAACAGGGCAGGGGGATGACAAAGATAAGAACACATTACTAGAATATTTTACATTTTAACACTGATATTAGACAATAGATAAATGCGAATTAATCTAAGAAGAAAGATTTTTTTATGTGGTTGTCAACGTGATTACTGTTCAGTCGTATAGCGGCGTGTTTTCAAATGTTACTAGTTGATTTGTAAGATAAGACATAGTTGTGTCCTCCTATACTAACTCAACTACTATATTCGTAACAGCCTAAGTTTCACCGTAAGCGATAAGCAAACATTGTTCGTAGAATAAGGGACAGTGTAGACACATCCGATGAGATCATTGTTTGGTCATTAGGCAGTAAGCTTATATTTAAGATTAATTCTGTAATAATAAATAATAATAATATTTAATTCTGTCCCTTGGGGACAACACCCATAAAAAATTAAACATATTTTTAAAAAGACATCGAAGTTCCGTCGCAACCTAAGTACATATTAAATATATTTATTTACTAAGTTTTCCTGCATGATAAATAAACATTCAAAAAGATTTCACTAAAATCCACATAGAATAGAACGTTAAACAATTAAAAATGTTAACATATTATATTTTTTTTATTGGTGTCTTTCGGGCAACTTGTGCCGGGTTTGCCACAAATCTTTGTTTGTTCACATACCAAGTAACATTTTATCTCAGCTGCCAAAACATTCCTATTATAGCGTGTACATTAACATAAATTACAATTACAAATAACTAAGTAAAATTTTGACGAATTCATGCAAAAGCAAATAGAACTGTTATTAGTCTCCAATTATAATAAGAAAACAAATACATTACGAACAAGACATACAATCAAGACAAATAATGGTTAATAATGTTTATTTTGATGAGTGAATTATGTGTATATTGGAATAAAATTTCCAATAACATGTCTGTTTTAACGAATATCAAGAAAAAAGATAGGGATTTTTTTTCTCGTGCATTGCAATCTATATACCGTTATTTTGTAATAAACGATGTATTTTATGACACCATCCGCTGTCCCTCCATGCCAACGTTTAACACAAGTGATTGTTTGCGATGCCGCTACATCTGTTACATCTGTTATTATATATATTCTAACATTATAAAGAAGAAATAGTCATTTAATAGTTTGTTTCGGATAAACTCAAAACTGCAATAGCAATTATAAAAATTCTTTAGACAGCCCTTCCATTGTACTTATATCTTTGGCTATATATTTTTTTATCTACCCTAGCGAAACTGGAGGATGTTGCTTGTTATCTTATAATTTCAAACAATTCAAATAACTGAAATGCTTAATAAGTGCGACGTAATTGTCGGGTGCGTACATTTCCTCGCAAAGCAAGCACTATTGCACCAGTTCAATAAACGAGCAATTAAAATATCGATGACTTTTTTTTCATTCAACTCTCATTCAGTTGCTATAATTTGAAATCTTAAAATATTTTACACCATACTTTCTAATTAATATCCAACTAGTATGGAATTGGGATTTTCATTGATTGCAAAATGTTTTGTTCAACTAATTGACGAGTCCTATGAGGCGATGTGGTTGCAAAGCGACAAAAACTTTTAAAAAAATCTGATCTAACTTACAATATGCAACCTAAAATCTAACCCAAACTAGATTAAATTAATTAAACAGCCTTTTTCAGTTAAAAAAATTGTGATAATTGCGACATTAATGCAATTTGAATCGTAATAAATTTAATGAATAAAAAAAGAAGCAACGATAGTTTTATCTGTACTAAATGGGAAAATAGACGTGAGATGATTTTCGTTGTTTCCGAAAAATAATAAAAGAATGTCACTTATTTCCTTTATTTTCATGTTTTATGTACGATATGTTTTAAACGTTATATGTTATATTTTTTTAATATTTATATTTATTTCGGCACACAAACCTAAACATTTTAGATCCAAATTATATCTTATTTAACATACTTAAAATGCTTTTGTGGCAACATTTTCAACTTTTGTTTTAGCCATAACCCCGATAAGGTTAGAGAACTTCAAACGCGGTGCGCTGTAGATTTTTCAAACAATTTTCTTTATTGTTTCAACTAACAAAGCGGTCAGTAACAATAATAACGTGACGGGAGCTTGCGGCGAGTAACACGGCCATTTTCTGGATGTTGAATTTTGCTCCGGGCATCACCGTGCCTTAAACATTTGCTAACATTAGTTAATTATTGTGTAAAATGAAAATTAATAATTAAATTAGCTTATTCTTGTTTTTAATACAAATTTCTTAATATCTTATTTACTTTCGAAAAGAACATTAATGTTCCATTCTTGATCTTGGCAAATAGCTTTTTATTTGTAACGTTTACTATATAACGGGCAATTAAAAATGTTGGAATAACATAACGTTCACGGCGGGGCAGAAAAAATCTTACCAGTAATACGCAATGGAAAAGGCCAAAGTCGCAGAGATCCTTCATTTATATGAAGTTCCTTGTTCTAGCATAGACTGGCATAAAAACGAAACGTTAGCGCTTGATGGTTTTTGACATAAAAAATAGTAGATTTCTGTTATTACATAAAAATGTAAATGAGGCACCGACGTTTTCGTGAGTTCTATAGAACTTTTTTTATTAAATCAATAAATAAATAAAAAATAATATTATGTTAGCATATTATCGATGACTTTAATATCCGAAAATTTTCTAAATCTAAATCTAGCCTTCAAAACAAAGAGATTCTCATATCCATGCCTGAGGATGTTTTAGATGAAATATTACCGTAGCAAAAGACAAAGAAGCGAAAGAAAGAAGAATGTTTCAATCTATAATAATATTAGAAGAGTAGATGTGTTTTCGCTCCGTTAAACGACTTAGCGAACGCAAAACGAGGTGTATACGATTATTTATTGAAATGTTATTAAAAGTGATGGCAATGTGTGTACAAAAGTTTTATAACGGCCAGTTTATTTAGTTTAGACTACAAGTATGAAAAAAAAAACGTACAAACGCGACTATGGGTGCCGATGACCTTGATGACAAAATTTTTAAATCTGATTTATTAATTATTAAATAAATATACTAACGTATTTTTTTTTTGGAATATGCGGTTGAAATGTTCTACACTTCCACATTGACCCCCTTTACC
>DWLR01004877.1:0-11568 GCA_018246295.1 Papilio alexanor hazarajatica | reverse complement strand
TATATATATATATACAATTTTCACAAAATAATGTGCTACATGGACTTTACGACTATTGATTTAGAGTTTAAATGTATTAAAATAAATTGCGGTCACGTATATTAAATTATTGCTATTGAATATTATGTGTATAATATTGCCGCAGGTCGTGGGTTCGATTCCCACCCAAGACAAACATTTGTGTGCATGAACATGTCTGCTTGTCTTGAGTATGGATGTAAAGACGTCCTGTCCTTTTCAATCAAGAGAATGCAATCAATGGGGAAGGCCTATGTCCAAAAGTGGACGATCATAGGCTGATTTTGGTTAAATTATGTGTATAAATGAGTTACATAAAAATTAAATAGAGAGTTAATCAGATAGCTTTTGTTATATTATATATACGTATTAGTACCACATTCAATCACATCACCACTTTGCTTTGTTGGGATTGTGGTGGGATGTGTGGTGAGTAGTAGTTTATCATTGAATAAAGTAATTTTTGTTTGCTTAAAAGCTTGTGTAAATGTGTTGTTTGATTTATATAAGGAAATTTACTTAGCACATTCAAGCGTTAGTTTGCTTCATTGACGTGCACAATGTTTATTTTTAGGGACCTTATGACATACGATGGGATCGCTACGAAACTTGCAAAGGTCCGAAACTGACAAATCTCACTGCTTATGACACGAAGCTTTATAAGGAAGGCGACGTGTACTATGCTTGGATTAATATGACGTTCCTCACACAGGTTCACATTGATGAGGTAAACAAATGAAATTAGATAAGTAAAAAAAATGTAATTTACTTGCTAATGGATTATAACTTTAATAAAATTACCTATTAATATTTATCTGATCTTTCCAAAGTTTTGAGAATTTAGCTATAACTTTTATTATTTTGTTAATTTTGTGTTTTTTCAACATCTTCTCCATTTAGTTGAATACATTTACCGATGATAAACTATTTTTTTAAAGCAGTACTCGAAGTACTTTTTCGGTGTCTCCTCAATCCACCTCTTTATGGCACGATTTACGTTAGTTAAACTTCCAAATCGAATACGCCGTAATGGTTTTTTTTTCAAATATGGGAACAGATGATAATCACTGGGTGAAATATTCGGCGAATAAGGTGGGTACGGAAGCATTTCCCATCGTAAACCGTTCAAACCGTTCTTACGGTGTGGGGGTCTTGCATTATCCTGTTGCAATAACGGACGCTTATGCAGCTTATCAGGCCATTTATTGGGAAGTGCAAAGCAAGTTATAATAAATTCTAATAATATTCTGCGTTAATTGTAGTATCTTTCGCTGGATAATCAATAAAAATAATCCCTTCGTAAGCCCAGAATACAGTAAGCATTACCTTTCCAACAGACGGAACTGCACGCGCCTTAAGTGGAGGCCCTTCTCAGGTTTACGCTATTCTTTGGATTGACTTTTGGTCTCAGGATTGGAATAAGGAATCCACGTTTCGTCAGTGGTTATTATTCATTGACAAAATTCTTAACCATAATGGGCTAACAGATCTTGAAGATGACGACAAGTATCAGACGACAGAAGTATTTGACGAATGGTCATTCGCCTGTCCTCTTTCAGTAGGTCTTCCACGGCAATCTTCATTTACCGTGCTTGGGCGACTGCGTGGTTCGTCTTCTAGTGATGTTTCACCGTTTTATAAATGGTCGATCCACCGATAAACAGTACTTGTGGATTCTGTAGACTCACCTAACACTCCTTGCAGACGCTGAATAATTTATAATGTTTTCACACCTTCTTTCCACAAAAAGAAAATTTTTGGTCTTTGAGATTTTGCTGCATCTTCTATGGTTACAAAAACAGTGCTATGAAAACGAAAATCGAACACCGATATCAGGCTGAACAATGTTGTACTGGATAGTTGCATAAACATGTCGAGAGTTTTCTGTCACATTGCCTGCAAATTCTGCGTGACTGAATTAGAGCACAATTCCCAGAACTTGGGAAACATCTGATGTAGAAAACTAAAAGGATTTTTTAATCCTGAATAAACCTTTCTCTATAAATATTTTTTTTTCAAAAAATCATTTCTTTATAAATTACACAACAGAACGAACAGAAAAAACGCAGTACAGTCGATAACTTCGATACCACAGATATATGTACATAATGTTATCTATACTCACGAGAAAAGATTTGATCGTTTCTTCCACTCAAACTCAAAAATTTTACAACCGATTTTAAAAATTCTTTCACCGATTGAAAGCGAGTAATACTAGCTACTACTAAAAATATTAATAAAATAAGCAGGTAACTCGCTCCTTTTATTAATATTTTTCTATTATGAATAACGTTGTCAAGGAAACTGATAAAAACGCTGAAGGATATTTAAACATTACTTTTACTAACTTTTAAAGAATGAAAGTTAAAATAAAGTATTTCTATCGATTCACTAACACGCCTATTAAGGAAGAAGGAAGATTTCTTTCGACTATTAAATGACAAGATCTGTGTGCATGGACACACACACCGTGATAGAAGGTATTTAAGTAGATTTAAAACCAAAAATGATGAACTCTTCATGCACAATAGGAGAAGAAAGTAATAATCTTATTTTCAACCTCTTTTACATTACATGAGACGTACAAGTTTAATCTAATACTTTAATTAATGTTTATATTCATCATAATAAAAATGAGTCTAACCAAAATGACTTTTTATTGCAGATAAAAATAAATGTTTATGTGGTTAAAAACAAAAATACCAATTTACTAATAAACTACAAATTAAACAACCCTTGTCAACATTATGCCATATCTGCGATCATAGAAAAAGATTTAAATGCTAAGAACTGCGTTGTAAAAAAGGTTTGTATATTTGAAATAATAGAAAAAAATGCGAGATACGTTCAAAATAACTGTTATATGCACCAGATATATAGATATTTATGGGTGTTTTTATGGTATTTTTGTTTCTAGGGCGATTTCAGCGTCCTAACAAATTTAACGGATGTCACATACAAATATTTTGGAAAGTCATTCTTCTACGGTGAATACGTCCTGAAAGCTACGGTTCTATCAAAAAAGGGAAACATTATGTGTCTTACTTTGAATCAGATTTTTGATAAGAAAAAAAATACGTGAAAATAAACATAAACAGTATAAGCGTTATGTGTTGCGAACAGATATAGTATAATAACTTACACATACAAAAGAATAATAACCTAATAAATGGAACCTCGTAGTTATGTCTATGTTTATAATCAATACAATACTGCTGACCTTACATTATACCGCTTTAAGTAGAAGTATTTACTTATTTATTGCGTTACTTTCTTTGAGTACTAAGCCCTAACCCCTATCCAAACTCTTACTCTTCTACGTTTTCTTTTCCGATTTCTTACAAACGTGCGGTAACATGACAAGTTATATAATATGATAATTTAACTTGTATTGATATTTTGTTATAAAAAATACATTAAAGTTCATTTTACTTACACGCCTTTGTTTACGAATCTAATCAAGGTATAGACTTAGTGCGGCGCTGAAGAATTAGAATGTTTCCGAGATTTGGCTTTGTGGAGTGACTTTTCTTGATGTATTTGAATTCGTTCCTACTGAAAATATTTATTATAATTTCTTAACATATTTATTATGGATTAAACTAATTTCTTTGTTTTTTTGGTAATATTTGGTAAGGGCTGGCTTGGTAAACGAGCGTAAAATCATATAATGAATCAATTATTCTGTAATTCAGATGTTTGGATTGATAGTAACCACAATGTGCCTACATTTTTGTCAAAAAACATTTGTAGCGTTGTGACATTGTGATTGTAGGTATTTTCTCCGTTGTGAAATTTATTACAATGATGCTAATGATAACGGTGCAGTGATTGCGGCAGATCCTTGGGTGTTTCGGCTCTTATCTTTCTCCTTTTCCCAATGACGGGGCCAGGATTGTGATGAGGGGGCCCTCCTGATGTTAGGAAGGTTAGCAACTAAAAACCAAACAACATTTTACATAGTTCATATCAGAGCTATAGGTAGTAATATTAGTAATAGTAATGTTAGGTAAACATTTTATACTGGAATAATATTTATCAAGTTCACATTCAAATTTGACGCAGTGGAATTCCGATGATTGGGGGGGGGGGGAGAATGAACAGATAAAGTTAAAAACTAGAGAGAGAGAGAGAGAGAGAGAGAGAGAGAGAGAGAGAGAGAGAGAGAGAGAGAGATAAGATTTGTATATGGGATGATTACTCTCACCATAAATATAAAACATAGTAATAGACTAAGCTAAAATAAAAGACAATTTTCATAGAAATAAATAAACATATAATTTATTAAGACCTTATTTCCTAATACTTTGTACTTTTCTATATAAAAATATAAAAATTATTTAAATAATACTTTTCGGTGGAAGCTTACTTAGACAATATAAAATTCGATATTAAAATACTTATTGGTGACGAATGAAGCAATTCAAAATTATGTTCTTACGTAACCTCATACAAATAGAAATGCTCACTAACAATTACAGAAATAATTTTACTGAAGTATCAGAACAATGAACAAACCGAATCATATCTTTATCAGTAGATAAAGATATGATTCGGTTTGTTCATTGTTTAAGAACTACTCTGATCTTCGTATTTACTCTTTGAAACTAATGATATTAATTTTGATTAAAAAAAACAGCAAAAATAATAAATACTTATCAAAGATTATTTAAATAATAAAATATTATTTGTTAAAGAACGTAAATAGCACCTAAGACAAATTTCACTTAATAAATACTTAATTTTAATTTTTTTTAATTAGCTTCACCAAAATTAAAAACTTAAACTTAGGAAAACTTAGGTTAAGGAAACTTAGTAAAAGTTAAATGTGAGTGTAACACTCGTATTGATAAGTGCTAAAAAACGAACTTTTTAAAAAGGATTTAACATATTTCACAGGTTTTTTCTTTATGGGTTTGCATTTTAAAATAATGGTTCAATAGGCTTAAGTTTTAACATGTCTAGCTGCCCCAACAGGTTCAATAATGTCATTACTTTTGATTTCTAGTAAGTTTTTACGCTATCGTAATCACACAAGATCTTATTTTCTTCCGAAAGCTATAAGCAAACTGTAGTTAGCGCGGACACTCAAGGAGTCTGCGTTGTTGTTGACCCGGTCGATGAGACGCATGTCGCGTACTACCGCCAGGTAATCTTCCATGAAGTCTTCGTGCATCTCCTGAGGGATCTTGAAAGGATTCACTGCTGATACTGCCTCTGTGAAAAGAATAGAGCATTAGAAGAGACAAAAAAAAACACTGCGTGAGTTGTCCCCCAACTGGACGAAAGAACGTGATATTTTAAAGCAATTGTTCCTTTGTGACTGCGGCCAAAACCGGGATGTTTTGGCTGCAGATGAAGGGTAAAATACTGTTATAGAGAAGATCGAAGACGTTATTAATCTCTGCAAAGTGGACGAAATCGTAGCCTAGAAAGTTATAAAATGAAAGTGACGGTGACGAGTGAATACATCCTTTTATTAACTTTTATGCCTGTCCTTGGTGATTTATTAAATAATAGGAATTGTTTATATTCCGCAGAGAATATGGATAAGAGAATGAGGCTAAGAATGTGATCGCTGGCGACTCTATCTTCATCTATAAAACTACAACTAAAATGTTGTACTTTGTTTGCATACTTTTTACAGCTTCAATGCTATCGTAGATGAATGATCTCTCCTTCCGTTTGACCTCAACGTCCCGGAAACCGATCCCCTCCATCATCACCCTTATCTTTTTCTCCGGCTCCTGAAAGGAATGAAATCAAAATTTATAATCACGTATTATATGTATCATTTAAAAATTACATTACATAGAATAATTAAATCAAATAGTGCCCTTATTATGTTATAAAATGAGTACCGTTAGTAAAATGAGTTGCAGAAGATTTTATTTTGGAAGAAGGTGGAAAACGACCTCTACCCATAGACATCAGTGAGCTAATGAGTTGCAGATGCGTTGCCTACCTTTAATGGACATAGGATAAACTGATAAACTGAAAAAAGGTTATTTCCTATTATTATCCATTACCCTTCCTCGTCAAATCTTCCTTCTCCTTTTTTAATAAGCAAAGATATTGAGTCTTATAATAAGGAAAGGTTTGAAATTCTTTCCTCCTTAGAAAAGGATGGCAAGGGGAAAAGAAATAGAATTAAGCCAAGAAATTTAAGGATTAAGAAGCAATTATTAAATTTTTTATTTAATTGATCACACGAAACACAATAGCCAGCCTGTCTTCTGTGAGGTGGTATTTTACCGTTCGGGCAGGTCCATTCATGCAATAGATGTTGTTGCGGGCTACCCCATTTTTCAGTAATGTTACAAAAGAAGAAAGTCTGGAAGTGGTGTTAAAGGCTAGCGATATTATAGAAGTATGGTAATCTTCTATCAACTCTAGGATGTTCTCCCAGTTCACTTATACAAATACAATTTCCCAATCGATCATTCTACCTGAGTGTACGACTATGTTTGTATATATAGCGAGACTCACTCGCGTGTCGTGGTATGGGGACTTAGCTCACTATTCTATCTGAGTGTATAACCATGTATGTACAGTGCAACTCACTTGGGTGTCGTGGTACGGCGATACGAAGCGGTCGACGTCATGCAGCCAGGGCCGCCAGCGGCCGCTGCGCGCCAACACGCGGTACACGTCGAACACCGGCATGTGCCCCAGGAATATCAGCAGGCAGTCACCGCCGTCCACAAGCAAGTCGAAGATGTTTCTGAACGCGCATCTGGAAATATATTATTTATAAATGAATAACCAGCTGTCATAACAGAACACAAAACGATACGAAATGTAAGGATGATTGAAGTAAAAAAGTTACTGTACTTGTTAAATGTCATTCAATCTTTGGGTTCGTAGCTGTATCCTTACCCTCGCTTATTGTGACTTAGACCATATTATAAGCAACATACTTAAAATAATTAACATTAGCGTATAATCAACAAATTGAGGACGGTTTGCTTGGACAGTAGTATTGCTATACTACCGTCCAAACAGACCGTCCTCAATAAAATAATAAAATAAAAATTAAATATGTAAGAAGAGCATTTCTTTATATAGTATATGCATTTATACGCAGATATATATATATGTTTCAATGAACGTAAAGTACCAAGGCATGTGCGCCATAAGGATCGAGCTAAATGGATCAGCGATTTCTGCCTATTCTCGCATGGAGAAGACCTTTTTTTGCTGTTTGAGAAAAAGGAATGTTTAACTTTATATTAAGTAAATAATGTTTTTCTTCATATTATGAGTAAACATCACAGGATGCTGGTACCGTAAGAATACGCCCAATACAATGCCATTAACAGTTCGACACCTTTCCTAACCCGATGCAATGAATACGCAATAAGATCGGAGTAAGGTTAGGATGCAATGTCAAAGACACGGGATGCATACAATATCCGTAATATTAACCGTGCCCATAAGATTATATGTGATTTACAAATATTCCAATGGTAACAGTACCATCTGCTCGCAAATTTAAATCAAATTATTCCAACAACATTTGCTCAGAGGCAAAGCGATATAAAAATGTGTAATATCATTTAAGTGTAAGTTGTACATATAGTTAGCAACCCTCAGATTTTGTACTGTATTTGCTTATTGCAATTATGAGGGTCGCAAATGGAGAGCAGTGGAGAATATTAGAAATTATATTACTATCACAAATATTTTACTATTTTACCTTTTTTTTATTCTTTTAGAGTCACTAATAAAGATAGCATTTAGTATCCGCTTTTTACCGCGCTTATTGAGTCTAATGTCAGTAGGTAAGATTATCAATTTTGCACGAGCATAAAATATAAGCTAGTAGCTAGTGGAGTAAATTTTGTAACATTTTTTTTACTAAGCTAAAATTTACACGTGCTGGCAGAGTTTTTGAGGGAGTTTAGTGTGGTATATAATCTTTGGAATTTTTAATTTTTGTGTACTTGAATTTTATTTTAATCGAATTAATTTTAGAAATTTAAATTACTTACTCTTGCTGTTTGATCCAGTGAAGGGTGTAGAATGAGAACGCGTGATCGAAACATTCCCTCATATCCCTCGGAAGTTCGCTTTCAATATCCAGCACCCTGAAGCAGTTACGGTTGTTGGAGTGGTGTCTGTTCGCGTGCTGGACCATGTTTTTGCTGATATCGCATCCGACGAGCGTGCCATAATTATTTGGTATATATCTCCTCAATATATTTGACGTCACGCTGCCGTCTCCACACCCTATATCTATTATTCGATCATTGTAGTTTCTCCATTTAATTTTAATCGCGTACTCTTCTAAGCATTCAACTGCATCTCTTTTTTGTAAGGTGTTACTCTTTTTGTATAACTCAGCGTCGTCGTTCATTTTGTCTCTATGAACGAAATACTTCGATCGAATTTTGATTAAAAAAATTAATGTCAAATTTTTTTTTAATGGTATTTTTTGAGCGCGCGTGCGCTGGGTCGCCGCGTTCGGCGCGGTTTCGGCGGGCAGTCACGACAGGAGCGGGCTCCGTATGTATTTATACAAGCCACCGACGCACCTATGCGGCGTCAGCTTTAGCGCCGGTCCACTGCCGAATCAGGATATATAGGATGTGCTTGGCTATACCTGAAAATTAAAGTGGTTCTTTAAACAACATTGATTCTTGTGAAATTTTCTACAACCCTTGTTAAGCATTGGCTTATTACTATACGTTAGTAGTTGTAATCAATATTTGAAATAGTTTTATCCTTTAAATTTTATCAGTCAAAGTACATGTCAATGATATTTTAAAGAAAATGGAAAATTTTAACTGTTTTTGTTTTACTTCAGCTTTTGTGGAACATAACTTTCATTTACATACACATTTTGAAAAAAAAAGAAAATGTAATTTCCTCAATAATGTAATATAATTATTTAAGTTATAATTTTCTTGAGGAAATTGATTATTCACAAATATAAATAATACATATGTAAAGGACTTGTGAGTTTTACGCTTTTTAACTAAGGTAAAAATGTTTTGATTTATTATGGGTTATTTATTTGTTGTTATATAAATAATAAACCCACAATAAATAATAAAAAATCAACTTTTAATGAAAAAAAATATAATATGGGTTAAATATTTATTGATCAGTGGTAGAGTCCTTTTAGAGAGCTCAATCGGTGAAATGTCACGACCTCAAAGAAGACAGCGCGAAGTAGAAGTTTTCTACGTTTCGTCTGATGAGTGAGGCGCTGATGGATGTCTAGGCTGATTTACCTTCTTATACCATAAAAATCATAAATTAATTGTTTACTTTGTCAGTTTTACTTACATACAAAATAAAAAATACATTTCGACTCGATAGATAGAACGTAATCTGCCAGTTAACAAGCGAAGCTTAACTGATGATGGAAAAGCAAATGCGCCAGCAGTTAGTTGCATTAAATGCTATGTGAATTTTGTTATTATGATATGTTGAGCGAGGTAGAGAAAATGGACAGATTGCTTGAAGAATGACATGGGCACGAAAGCAGTGAGTACTGAGACGATAGGGCGTAGAAGAAGGAAACGTTTTGAGCAGACCCTACGCAATGTGAGAAAAGAGTAAGGGAACGATGATGTTAATGAACTAATAAAATGTGTACTTAATAAATTTTATATTACTAGGGCTACGACTTCTATGAAAATTAGTCATCATCTCCCTGCCCTTTTATCAGGGGCACAGTCGGTCGGCACAGTGTGTTCTACCTAACGCCAAACCTCTTCAAGAATTTAAGCAATTAAAAATGTTACGAATGGTACGAATTCACTGTTAATTACGAATAACTATTCCGTAGTTACATTTTTACGAGCGACAATCCAAGTCGCTATGGTTGAGCTAGATTTCCGGCCTTCCTGCTATTCGTAGCAGTTCTCTTTTGTGACGAACAAAAGAAAAATACTATTCTATGCCGGATGGAGTTTGAGGAAATATTCATATCGTCATTCAAGACATAGGTATGAATGGAAAACCCATGATCAAGATCAATACTAACATTTTCTTTTACGCGTTTTGTTACAACAATGTAACTAAATTGTTTCGTCTATACACATATCCGAAAATAGTGTCGATTATCTGTCGATTTGATCATCGACTCGTTCCTTTTGCTTCAATGCTCTATTGTGATGGCCATACATCCGTGGCCTTCATTTCATCTATTTTTATTCTTGCCATTATCTAAGTTTCAGCAACCCATGTACGGGTACTTGCTACACATTGTGTTTCGACATCGCTTTGTTTATTACGGATTTAGTCAGTTTTCTATATCATTTAGGTTTATTATCATTTTAAATACTATACGCTGGTACTTATTAAGTTTAATGTTCATTTCTGTCTGTCTCTATAAGATTTGGGGGTTTATTTCTGTGAGCATATCTTACTAGATAATATGAAAGTCTTACGCAAATACTAATTGAATGTTTCAAAAGGTTAAAATTTTCTTATATAATCTGAAACCGTCTCCAAATTTGAACTTAGAAATTATCATATATAAATTTAAATGTATTCGATTCTTTTAAAATGTATTCGTTCGATAAATTGTTTTTAAATTTAAATTACGGGCAAAACCCTTTGTTTTGTATATTTATCTTGCTTACGTATATGTTTTCTTCGTTGCAGATATTATTAATTTATTTTTTATGAATCATATGAAATTTAAGAATAATGCACAATCGAAAAGGTATTTTATTGTGATGAATGAATTAATTAATTTTCTAAAATACAAATGCACGTAAAAATATTCCTCAATAGAGCTACGCCAGGTTTAACATTAAGACAACTGAGTTCAGGGGATCAGCGTAGCTGGCGTGACTTAGAGCCTTACTGGTTTTACTACGTGTGCGACAAACGCGATAAGGCGACGCGACACGATTTAATACATAGCGAAAATGTCTAGTAGTTTTAAAGGTTTGTGTCATACGTTTCTGTGATAATCTGTCATGCATAATATTATTATTTATTTATTATGATCGCGACATGTCGCGTGGCGTATGCCGCACACGTAGGACAAGGCCTTAGTGGGCATTTATTGGTTATTTTTATTTGTATAGACAGTTTCATAGCGGAACGCGAAGATATTTTTGGACTTGAGTCCTAAAATTGCGAGCAAAGCAGCGAGGTACAGCAAAATAATAATAGCAGTTGGAACTGTGGTACGAATCGATTATCTCGATCGAGAACGACCTCAAAGAAGCCGGCTTGAAGTAGAGATTTTTATTTTTTTGCGTTTCGTCTGAGTGAGGTACCGTAAGCACATCCCCTTCCCAACCTTCTACTTTTCCTTATTGACTAGTTACTCCCTTCCAGATTTCTACACAAACACTGAAAACATATGACATCTCCTAATTTTTTGATGGTGATGGGTAACGGTTGTGAATGAATATGACGTCAGCGGCTTCCTAGTTAATCTTCTATATCAAAAAGCAAAGAATAAAGGAATTCTATGTCTAGATTAGTCTTTAAAAGATTTTTGAATGGGCGTAATATCTATAAATCATGTTTTGTTATACTAAATTCGCCTCTTGTTATTAACACTAAAAATATACATAA
>DWLR01004876.1:0-11570 GCA_018246295.1 Papilio alexanor hazarajatica | reverse complement strand
GTTTTCTGTGAGGTAGTGGTATTTCACCGGTCGAGCGGGCCATTCGTGCAGCAGCAGACGCTACTGCGGACTCTACGACTTATAAATGTAAATGTACATATACATGTAGATTTATACGATCTACGAGTATAATAGAGAGAGAGAGAGAGAGAGAGTGAGAGAGATGTATATCAGAATTGCGCCATATGGAAATACGAAATCACTGCCTATCCCTCTAGGTTACAAATAATCTTATCGTGAAGTATAATGTGTCCACTTCCACCTGCATCTTCTACTATTTTTTATCACATCTAAGACCAGTAACCATAAGAACATAGTTAAAGTTACGCCTATTAACGTATAAGGAGAAATTCGTTTCATGTTTGCATGAGATAATCATATATCACGTTTAATGTCGACCTAGCACACGCTTTACAGGACTTTGCTTTTAGCGTTTCGACATTTATACGGAAAAGCTAGACCACCTAACTGCGTTGAACAAACTAGATATTTTCTAATAATTATTAAAATACGACACCATTGTATATTAAATGGCATTAGTAGTCAAACTATGTTTAATGTTAGTAATTGTAATTAATATTAGAATTGTTTAAGTGAAATAGTAGCAAACAAAGATTAAACATAATTATGCACATTACTCTCCGTTTATGAAATCGATTCCAAGCCAGCTAGAACAGTGAAATTTTTTTATTTTTATATAAATGAAATATGCAATGCTTTTTGTTTAATAAATCGTTATGATAAAGATCTCCTTATCATAGCGATTTATCTATGATAAATAACTATTATTATCATAATATGTATAATAATTATTTATACATATGTATATCATTCCATGTAGGCAACATGGATATTATCTTTAGGCTTCCAAAGTTTCATAATTGGGAATTTGTTCTCTCTCCTCTGCTTATCCAGTTTACGGAGCCTTAAATAATTTGTATTCATAACAATATGTTAATATGTTAACAAGAAATCCAGAGAGTAAATTAATAAACTTAGACAAATTTTACTTGGTTATAAAAACACGCTCAGGTTATATTATCCAATGTACACACATGTTTCCTTTTCATTGTTAATACAAACAACAATATTGGTTATTTTGTTATTATGAAGAGGGTTTGACTTCACCTAGAAAATTTGGTAGGAACATAATAGGTAGGTATTTACGATATGACAAGTTATCGCCCTAAGACAAATGCTTAAGTGGCAATGGGAAGGACACATCGCTTGCTGGCCGGATTGCCGATGGGGCCGAAAAGACATGGAATGGTGGCTATGTATTTTTCGACAAGACCGATTACCTGGTAAGACTACGAGGAGCCACTTGCTGAGAGCAGGAGGGAATCGGTCTTTTTGACGATCATTGGGGAGGTCTACTTGCAGCAGTGAATGACTCTATAGTAAAGACTAGTAGTAGAGAATAATAGTAGACGAAAGTTGATAGACATAAGAACAATCACGACAGTTTTTAATATTATAGAACCAAACATTAATTTACTTATATACCTACTAATAATCTTATTCAGAATATTAATTCTGAACTTTGTAAATGAATTTTAAAAAAAACAAGCCGCAATCTGTACAGATATTGCACAAGTCGTAACTCCGGGTATTGGCTGTAAATGTGACGATATTTCATCACAGGAAAGTAGGAGACGGTATTACATAAGTTTAAGTTACGGAGGTCGAGGGATGTATAACTTCGCAGTACTCCGACCAACCTTCCCTATGTTTACCTTACAAGTTTTGCGAATTTCGCAAAGTAATTAACGTAGATTGCTATACTACATTGAAATAGCAAATTGAAGTCCTTAGATTTGGTTCATTACTTTCATAACATTATAAACACAACATCTAGCAAGATGAAGCATTAAGGAATCCTTCTAAGTAATTAGTTAATTATACTCATAAGAAATTATAGCCTTATCATCACAAATTGAAGACTTCGGACTTCTTCAATCCAAGTTTGTTAAGTTTGATTGATTTATCTTAAATATTCTTTTATAGAAATTATATCATTATACAATTGTAATTTGTAATTTAATTAAGGGAATTAGAGAACTATATAGTACAATTTTTTTATGGTTCTGTCCATTGCTCTTCCCAAACCGTCCCCTTTTTAACCTACACATCTTTATTTCCGTTTGTCAGTTTGGCTCTTTTTTTTCAACAAATATACAAAGCAATAAGAGACTGATGGAAAACAGAGAGATAAACATGATCGCCGAGTCCTATTATGCCTACAATCTGCGACGATACGACCCGGTACACATTGATTGGTTTCTTTTCATCATTAAACGTATTACACTACAGCTGCGAGCTTCGTTTTGATAAAAGGCAGAGTTATATCAACAATTCAATTAACTTTATGTATGTATTTACGCAATTATTAACTTTAATTATATTTTTACTAACTTAAAATTAGTTTAAAGGGATTTGATCTGTGTCTTTGTATGCTGAACCAAATGACAACCTTGCAAACCACAATTTGCACTCTTTCTAGTCAACTATAGAGCTTTGGGCACTATATAGTTTTTTTTATAGTATCATTAATCTGTAAAGGAAAAGACCTGAGTAAGTTTTATTGCAACAAAATAAAAAAATAAACATGTAAAATTAAAATGCGTCAAAGCCCAAAACATTCTCGTGCAAAGAATTACTTTTTACATGTATTTTTGTAAAACAAATTAGTTTTTTTGTTTTCAACACACCAGACTTTTACATCAAAATTGCAGTTTAAAATAAATTAGTTCATTAGTTTTGAAATGACAATTTTGTTATTTCGAGGTTTTATATATAATTTAATACATATTAAGCTGGAAAATTTTTGTTAACAACTAACGTAGTTGTAAAAGTTTCCATCCCTGTGTGTATATTAATTAAATTATAAAATCATGAATTAAATAGTGGGCAAGTTTGTGAATCCCGTCCACTTCTCTTGGGTACACTACGAGGTGAAAAGGAGCAATAATAATAATTATAAACTTCTACATTGTAAAACCGACTGTGAGCAAGCGTACTGAAGTTATGTTTTTTTAATTATTAATAAACTTACCTTTGAACCGAACAGTCGCTACTCCGTTACGCAAAGCGTTGTCACTGACCAAAAAATGCAGTGTAATTTTACGTTCACTCTGGGGTTTATAGTGCCTGCTTGTGAGCAGGATGTGTCCTGCTCACAGTCGACGACTGATAATATGTTTTGTGTGAACATGGCCTAACTCGAACTAAATATACACTTATTCAAATAAATATAGCAACTATGGCTAAACTTCCATTTTATAATCGTCGTCATCGTTCGAATGACATGTTATTATTGGTATAATTTTATACCGAATTAAATTTGAATATTGCTTTAGACCTGCAGAATGAATACAATAAATATAATACAATAAAACACGTTATGGATCATAATGTGTTTGGGGTATTTATTAGATTTGTTACCGTTTATGACCGAAAACCAAACATAACAATTTCCCCGCTATCCCATTTGTAAGTAATGTATGCAGCATTGACTACACATTAAATATTAATTTGGAATATATTCATTATTTTTAAGAAGCCAACTATATAAATTCCCACTTTTATACAACTTTGTTTTAATAGGTAGCAATATACCATCTCAATTATTCGCTTATCATTGCAGGAGTAAAGTCAACTGCAACAAATGTTAGGGAATTAATTTGGACATAACAATCTGTAATACATAAACTTGTGCCAGTAAATAACAATAGAAGAGAGAAATACATATGAAAGAGGAGTTTAGGAAGAGACAATATTAAAGACCTTGGGCCGAGTAGACAGAAAGACAATAGAGAAAATATATCCTAGTTTCTTACTGATGGAAGAATTTTCTATTTGGTGATAAAAATTATAACTGTTAGTTTTACAGTTTTCCCCCCAATGTTGCGATCAATGGCCTATGTCCAGCAGTGGACGATCATAGGCTGAGGAGAGTTTTACAGTTGTTTTATCATATTTCTATCATATCTAAAAAAAAATGTATTTATTAGATTGTAAACAAATTAATCTAAATACATATATAATCATGTTTTAGACCCAGTGACCTCTAATAGCTGCTAACCTATACATTTAAATTAAAGTTCAAGTCAAGGGAATGTGTAACTATCTTAACTTCAACAATAACAAGTAAAGTTTAATTACAAGACTATGAATTTAATATGAAAGGCTCACTTTGATAAGACAGTTCGTTGGACAACAAATGACATATTTACTAAGGTTAATTGTAAACATTTAAGACTGAAATACTCGAATAGGGCTCAGCGTGAACAATGCACATGACAAAACGCGGATTCTGTGTTCGATTCCCAGCCGAAACATAATAAAGGTACTATTCTATAAAATTTCATCATAATATAAAGCGAGTGTAACACGCGAGTTATCGTGATTGCCCTGTCGCACTTGTTGATTTGAAAGGTATCAGATCCATTAATCACTGGGGGCGATGCCAGCGACAGGTTCTTAACAGAGCCGTGAATGATTTATTTTGAGAATTTTGGCGATCATTGAACCCAGCCCCAGGTATCGAGCATTTGCGCCTGAATTTTTTTGTAATGTCCAATGACCAGTTACCAGCCTATGTCTCCATCAACATCTATCCATATGTCTATTTCTATCCTTTTACAAAACAATGTTATTTTATTATTTGCTATTTTTTATATAATCAAATTTATATTTGACATTTTTATATGAAAAGTAATAGTATAAAGGTAATTTTATAAGATACAATAGTTTTATAAGATATATAGTGAAAAGGGGTCACTGCAGCTAGTTAATGACCACTCTGTATTTTACGACCAGTCTGTCAAGACTGCAACGACAGAGACGATACGATAAGCGATCGCCGACATCCATGGCCATTCGCAACACCAGAGGAACTGCAAATGCATTTTTGTCTGCATCACTAACTAGTAAGTTATTTAAAAATCAGTAAACCCGACTGACTATAATTATATGGCACTTCAGAGAAGAATGCGAGTCAAATGACATCTCTCTTCAAAATCGGTCATGCCGCTTGGCTGCAGCTCACATGGAACGGACATAGATACGTGCGTATAGTCCGTGAGATGAGATAATGTTTTCCTTGTCCTTTTTATTATTATTATTTAAAATTCAATTTAAGAATTGACTAACTCTTCACCGTCGTTATAATCGATATTATATTTTAATCTTCGCTAGAATGAAAAGAAACAAATTAGTGTCCAACGAGGCGTGCTTTTACAGATAGCCGGCATAACGTCTGACGACAAGAGCCCATTAATCTTGTTTTATATTCTTCACGACGCATATTATGTCGCAGCTACGATTAATGGGACACCCACGAGTAGTGGGAAGACATAGGGCGGGATTCTTTGCGCGTACACCTAATCGTATCTAGTAATTTGATAACTGAAATGAAAAAAAAAAATTGTTTTACATGTTTTTAACAACTCAATTTACAAATTAATTTCAGCATTGTGCAAATTAAATTTGGACTATTTAAAATTCAGCCTATTCAAAATCAAGTTTGGATAACCTATAAAATTGACGAGGACACTTTAGATTTGTAAAATACTGAAGTTGATGTGCAAAAGTACGGATTTGCTTTGAAAAATAGTAAAATTGATTTGCAAAAGTACGCATATTTATGTATTCTAAGAAGCTGTATAGAATCTTCGTTCACACTTCACATTACGTGCGCTGGAAATAATACTTAATTTATAAATTTAGGCATATTAAAATAGTTTCAAACATCGTAAAGCTGCGTAACGTACAAAGCAATGGCTATACATCTCAACGCAAGCGTATTTAGTCACAATATGGAAGATGGTAAGTAGTTAGTAACTTTTTTGGTACTGATTTGATGTAATTCTTTAAAAAAAACATCGTATATCATACCTACATAAATATCTGAAAAACGTATCGTAAACTTTTTTTCGGAGGAATTATTTTCTCTTTATTTTTGGTTTTATTTTAAACAAAACCAAAAATAAAGAGATAATAAAGCTTTGCTGTCACGTCTATTTTGAATAAAAGTTTATGATAAAAACTAACGATTATTATCTCTGTCTACAACGCTAAGGTAGGGTTCAAGATGGCTTATATGTTAACTTCTATAAACTCTGTAGTCTGGCAGTGAGTTCCCTAAACGCACGGTACGGATACGTTTTGCATAAAGCAAAATTTTAGTATTTTTTTAAGATTAGAAGTGTTTTTTGTAAATCTTTTTTGCGAGGTTGATCCAGTCATGAACTGTTCGAATAAGCTTGGTGGTAAGCGCAAAAATGTAATTTTTTGCACCATTTGTAAAAAAAAACGTATTCGCACAATTCGTAATAAGAACATTAAAAAATAATATGCCCTAACCACTCAGCATTTTTATACGCGCCATATTTACTGATACGCAATTCTCTGAGGTTTGGCCGCTTTCATCTACAATATTTCGACGTAAATAAAGGGACAACATAAGACAAGGGTCGAGTGAGTTACGTAATAGAGGTTGCAATTGAGTTTCATATTTCGCAGAATTCTATTCATAACTTCTCATAAAGTCAAAGCCAAATATTATATCACCTTTTCTATTATAGAGCTGTAGTAGAGAAATATATTTTTAGTAATACTGGCTTAATAAAATCGTAACAGATCTGTGTCTGTACCTAAAATCGTGACTGATCGGTGCCTGTACATGGAAAATAAATTAGCTAAATTATTACAGGCGGTATTTACCGAAATTATAGAACTCAAAACAACGATTTAAAAAAAATTGTCTGTTTGTAAGTTTGTGCGCGCTACTCTCAGAAACGGCTTAACCGATTTCGATGCAGTTTTCACCAATATATTGTAATTAGCTCCAATCGTGAGAGTTATGTGTTTGTTTCATCTAAATCAGTGCATAAATAAAAAAGTTATATCAATTTAAAGCGTTACGTTAAAAATTTCTTCAGAAAAATGCTGTAAAATGTCTGTTTACTTGATTCGGATGAAATTTAAGTTTACTATATATGATATTCTATTAAAATGACGATGGTTAAAAGATAATACAAAGTTAAAAATAGACATTTTGAGATTGCCAATGTAATTTTACCTTCAATCTATATCATGGTTCTACTTCGGCTGGCCTTTCCGGCTGACGGGATTTCGTGGTAATCACAAAGTGGACGAAAAAAATTTGCTTTTAAAATTTTTACAATGTTACTTCGTTAAGTCGCTAGATGGCATAAAATAATAAAAAATTATAATTGGTAAATTTAAAAAATTATATTGACACTTGTTATCAGGATTTTAAAAAAGGGTTCTTTTTACTCCTCAAAAATAATAAAGTATCCTTGGATAATCTTAATCTCTTAAGAAGTCGGTCACATTTTGCTTAAAAAAATCCTATCTCACTAAAAGTATGTGGCAATTTAAGTAAAATTTGATTAGTTAAATTAAATTGATTAATCAACTGTATAATAATGCAACATATGAACCGTCACATAGCTCTAAAAGGTCAAATATCGAGTCCATATCTTTTAAAGAAGATTTTAGGTGACATTTCTGCGGTGATTAAACTGAAACTTAAATTTTATTTAAATTTCTTTACGGGCTCCTTTAATCTATTAGTCGATGGCAAAAATGGGCGTAATTCAACATAACTGTCTCTTTTTTGTTTTTGTTAACTTTGTTAGGTTGTGTTTGTGCTTTTGTTTTTTTTTTTCTAGCAATAAAATGGTTATTAGTTTTATTTTTTATTCATTTAGGTTAGGTAATACTTAATTTAGAAAAGAACTGAATATATAAGTTAGTTACTTTTCTTTCTTCGTAATCTCTACTAATATTATAAATACGAAAGTAGCTCTGTCTGTCCGTCTGTCTGACTCTGGAAAAACTATAACGTTGACCTTTGTGTAAAGCCGTGGAATTTGTTATGATTGATATAAACACAACTACTTGCGTCAAAAAACTTCATCCCTCCATAGACATGCTAACCCTGACAAAGGTAAGACGACGCAAGTCTAAACTTAACAAACAAGTTAGATTGACAAGAAATTTCAAACTTCAACGCTTAGTCGAAATTTGTTTCATAACTTGTAAATGCTTGAGATAACTTGTATGGGGTTAACAATATAAGAGTGTAACCACTACGACTTAGGGTCCTTCAAGAAGAGAGCGTATCTTTTCCTTAAAGGCCGGCAACGCATTTGCGGTTTCTCTAGTGCTGCGAATGACCATAGGCGTCGGTGATCGCTTATTTTTAGGCGACCCGTTACTCGTTTGTCCCCTTCTCATATAAAAAGTGTAAACTGTGAAAAATATTTTAGAATCTCCCTCTACCCCAAATAGTTCAAAAGCGCGTATAATACCCGTATTATTATAATATATTTATACTTTTTGATATAATAAAGCAGAATAGTTTGAACGAGCTAACCTCAGGAACTATGGGGTACTACTTATGGGATCTGAAAAATTCTTTTTTGCACTTACAGCCCAAATTATTACGAAACGGTTTAGAAAGAAAAAGGAACAACAAGAAAAAAAGAGATCTATTTCTCTCCCCGCCATCGTAGAGAGGGAGGGCGTAACAAATCGTAGGGAAATATGACTAAAAATATTATTTCAACATCCCTGTCCTTATCCCACCTAACCTTTGCGGCAAATTCTAAATAAAAATGTATACTAATTGTTAAGAAGTAAATAATACAATTTCGTTCACATTTGAACGACTATTTACGGCGAGTGAAACCGCGGGATACAGCTAAGTTATGTTAAAAATACTATTATTTCATCTTTTTGACAACTCGTAAGTTCTTTTACTTTACATAAACCTAATACTTCTTTTCTATTCTTTTTTCTAAATAATAATAAACATACTAACTGTAATTACATGACCTTATATGCTTTAGATAATAATAAATTCATAGGAAATATTTAATTTGTATTATATTGAATGGAAATATACTCAACCCTTTCACATTTGCGCACTTTAGATGTTAATAATGTTTGCCTATCCCGGTTTACAGGCATATTAACGTTTTCTATGATCCCGAATACAAATATATCTCCAAGTACTTATTACTTGAGGTCTAGAAAAATTCGAGGAAAATCCGAGCAAGATGTTGTATGAGATCACATATTTTTTTAAAAATAATAATAATAACGTAAAAAAGGTATAGTAATTTCTTCACCTAGATCAATGTATTTTAATTACTTACATGAAATTTAAAAAAAAATTACTTTTATTTATATTATATCTGTTACACATGTTCCTTAGAAAACAAAAAGCTTTCTTACATTAATTATTCAACTATTTCTAACCAAACACATAAATTATTAGTTTTGTTATACTTTAAAGACAGATACAGACGTAAATAAATACAATAAAAACTTCAAAAATAATAATCTGTATAAAATTGAAATGGAACGTAATTTCAAATATAACTGTATGTAAATCAATTTAAACAATAATTGAAATGGTCGCCATCGCCGTAAGCATAATTCTAATTTATTCTGTGCCTCTGACGCGCACAGTCGTCGTAATTTTATCTGTGTTATAATTATTTCGTTGTTACTTACCCGTGAGTGCTTTCCCGCGCCCCAAACTTCAAATTTTCAAGATGGCCGCTGGCGTCCGCCCAACAAACAAGCGTACCGCGTTCTGTTGATAATGTCATGCCGCCCTCAGAATGTAATGGCGACGTTATCCATCGCGCATGCGCCAACCCTATGACGTCAATGGCTCCGTTCACAAAGCATACAGGTGTCGGCATATCCATTAAAATACCGCATTGATACCAACGTGTGTATATCCATCACGTTACAATTTCTTAGGTTATTTTAATTCAGGTTCTTATTCCAATTTTAAAAACATTAAAGAAGTATTGTACGTATGCAACATTAAGGATTAAATATTTTATTTATGTTTATATTTTAGTACAGTAGACATTTTACAACTAGCTAATAAGCTTGGTGTAAAATAATGATAAAAATGTTGAACGAAGAGTGAATGCGTGGAATAAAATAAATGGTGCGATATGTATAGTAGTGATGAGCCAGAATGTATCTATAAAGAAAATTCTAGCAATACACAATGCCATAGTCCCCACTTCAATAAAGGGTAGCGATAGCTGCGTTTGGCAAAAACGTAAGGATTGGGAATATTATAATTAAGATATCACATATTTTAATAGATTTAGTTTTATAAAACAATGTCTATTTGACCAATAACTTCCTGCCCA
Organism: Papilio alexanor hazarajatica; assembly: GCA_018246295.1. NCBI lineage: Eukaryota > Metazoa > Arthropoda > Insecta > Lepidoptera > Papilionidae > Papilio > Papilio alexanor. The sequence goes on along the minus strand of DWLR01004876.1, from coordinate 1,356 downwards.
CTTCCCACTTACGTGAAGTCGGCACAGTATGTACTACTATTCCATATGTCCTGGAGTAGTCCATACAACAGTATGTTACTAGTTTTGTATTATAGTATTTTGTACTATAATTTTACGGCCGCCCGTCTGCTTAACACCGACCTTGCTCGGGAAGTACTAGCAGAACAAAGAAATGTACCCTTTGATAATTTTCATTTACGGATCCAAGCTCTAAATCATCAGAATCCTTCTGTGACAAATTTTAAAGTAATAATTATTATTCTGTTGCAACGAAGCGCCGATAACGTCATTACTTTAACCATTGTCCCTTGTACCCTTAACCATTGTAGTGGGTTCAAATCCCACCATTCGATTATTGTCGTGGACTATATCCTAGCTCAAGTTTGTCAATTTAGTTGAAATAAATACAAGAAAGGTAAGTAAATTGTTTTCAATAATCTGTAAATATTTTTATTGTTTTAGACATTAACTAACAAAAAAATTACAACAAGAGTTCCATCGTTTAACACGACCAATGACACGAATCACGTGGGCTCGTTTTGATATTTTCCGCTACGTAGATATATCGCACGTTTTTCATTCATTAACATCTTTCAGATACATTACCGTAACTTAGTTAAAATTACAGTGATTGTATAATATTGTATAACTTGAAACGAATTCCTTATTGTTTTAAACAAGACAGATTTAAAAGATTTACAAACGTAACCTACAGGTATCTGTAGATCGCGAGATATCTTTGTAATCAGCAACAAACGCTCTTTGTTGATTTCAGCCCTAACAGATAAATTTAAATACAATTCCAAACATATCTTTGTTTTATCAAACAATAACTGTACTCTCATAGTAGGGATTGCTCAAGCACTTCAGAAACCTGTGAACGACTAAGGCTTTTGTTTTGTTTTCATTAAGAGAGTTATCTACAACAAAAACAACCATTTTTTCTATAAAAAATACATTAAAATTCGTACATTATTTAGAACGTGTTAGTAACTTTGAACATTAAATGTAGATTATAATTACATTGGACAATATTTTTTGACAAATATTTAAGAAGATATCAAAATAATAATAATGTCATTCTGGGACTTTATTCACACATTGCCATCCCAAAATAAGCTGAGCTTGTGCTACGGTAACCAGATAAACTACCTGCACATTACTATTTTGCTTATGTAAATACTTATATAGATAATTACACCCAGACTCAAGACAGAACATGCTCATGCACACAAACGTTTGCCCGCGGTGGGAATCGGACCCACGGACTGTGGCGTGAAAGGCAAGCATCTTACCAACCGCACCAACCTCCGTCCGTCATAATATATATATATATGTATATATATATATATATAT
>DWLR01004875.1:0-11570 GCA_018246295.1 Papilio alexanor hazarajatica | reverse complement strand
ACAATAATTTTTAAGATTCTAATTTGTAAGTTAAGAATAGAGTTGAGGTAGGTTTTAAAAGTTCTACCATAACTAGTAAATACAAAACTGCCTAGTTTTGACGCTAGAGGGAATTAAACATGAATGTTTTTTTTTGTTTTTATATCAAGTATATAATTTAGGGTTGTCCAAATCTAACCTAATTACAATGCCTGCTAAAATGAAAACTTTAATGTCAGTATTACAATATAACATTTTAAATTTGATTTGACGACAAGGGCATCCATCTCTAATATGTTCCACAGCGACCTTCTAAGACTATTAATTAAAGAAACCTTAGAAAAGCTCTGAAGTTACGATACAACCGCTAATGCTTCCAACGTACAATATTGTCGTCGTACGTCTGTGGAATATTCCATTTTCACGCGTTTGTTGTGATTCCACGTATCGTTAAAACAGGTGTACCTACTTTATCAAGTCATGGTAACAGTAGCCGTAGTGATATTGCACTTTTTTGTAATAAAGAATACACTCACGCTCGTAACCCAGAGAGGTAACCAGAGATTAAGGATTTCTATATACATACATATTCGTCGGTCTCTAATCTGATCGATATCAGTGCTGCTGCGATGCCCCCACCATACCACATGTTACTCAAAATACTTTTTGCATCGTAACATTTTCACATCATTGAAGGATCAACTTTTGTTTCTATCCCGGTTGTGTGCATAGCTTTAATTCCTGTTCCTGCATTTCTACATTTCTAAATGTGTTTGGAGATAAAGCTCTCACAAACAAAGTGTGTCACTTGTGGTCCTTATGCGCTCGCGTTTAGCTGTCGACGATCGCGCCTTTCAGCCCAACATTTCTGCAAAAGCTACGAACAATGCCTAGACAACTGTCTAACGCTCTCCTATCTCCTAAATATACAACATCAAGTGAAAAGTATCTTTAATTCCTAACTATAAAGACGGATTTGTAATGGCATCTACATCCAGATGCAATCCCGTCAAATAACCAGTAAGTACTATCAACGTTTAGTTACACATTCTTCATAACATCCAATGGTTATTAGAAGTTTGATGTATGCAAAAAATATTATCCCGTATGTGTATAAAGATAAGACAGATAGTTGTACGAAACCGTAATTTGTTAGAACTATACGAAACTGGTATTCTGTATAGAAGTGTCTAAAGTTCTGCAAAGCAAGCAACGAGTTTCAACAAAGAAAAAGAGCCCCTATGACAACTATAGAAGAGACACGGCATTGGAAAACGTTGCCGTTGTCACACAGTAGCGAGCGTCATAATCGTCATAGCCGTCTTTCACACCGCACACGGAGAATGAATGATGGATGAATCGTGCAGAGTATCCCAGCTTTTTCCGTGTACAGCTGGACCAAAAAATTAAGACATCCGTCAAAATAAAATCTGTGCTAAACTACCCTTTATTTTGACGGTGTTAGAGTCAAATGAAATACAAGGTAGCGGAATTATTAAGTTTGTGGAGTCGATATCATTGTATATTCAAACGAATCGCAAATGGGCCAAAAGTTGTATGCGGAAAATAGGACGGACATAGATGTAGAACGGTTTATATTCGTTATAAAACCGTTTAATGAAATTCTACCACTGTTGCACTTCGCATTCCCATTGATGAACACACTTACTGGATCAAGGAATATCATATTGAAAAAAGGAACGCCTTTTTTACTCTCAAGACATTAATGCTCTCGAATACGTGAAGTCAATTATTGTATCAGATATTAATGGACGACTTGTAAATAACTAATAAACATGTAATATTCAAGCGATATACATGTTACAAGGCGGCTATTTAGCAAGAAGAAAATTAACAAGAAATAAAAATAATTAGTAACATAATAAAATAATTAATTAGTAAATAATTATTACAATAACTGTTTGATTTCAAATTGAACAATAAAGAGAGAAAACAATAAGAATTATTTTAAGCCGTTTCTCTGTACTTTGGATACTCTGTTACTGTACTTCGTATTCGGTACAGATCTCGATCCGTAATCAGATAGAAAACATAAATAACAATTCACTTCCAGCAGAAGTATCTCGCTCATTTATCTTTGTTCCTCGTTACGTCACTATGACATTTGGACGTACAAGTAAATCCAACTTTGCCCGTTACAGGGTATTTTTGTGCGTTTGTCGAGCGCCTAACAACTTCCCTCCTCGCTTTCCGACGTCTGAAAGGACGTGCGAAACGTATGGCGGATTTATTTGCAAAGCCTTTTTTGATCACAATACGTGGATGTGTAAGGCAGTACGCGCCATTTTATTTTTTAATTTCCACGTTTGTTCAAAAGTTTGAATACTTTAGAACAGATGCGGAAATTAAAAGCAGGTGAATGGTTTTTGACAGACCAATTGGCGCGGCTGGTAAGATGCTTGCCTTTCACGCCGTAACTCGTGGGTTCGATTCCCACCCAGGATAAATATTTCTGTGGATGAACATGTCCGTTTGTCTTGAGTCTGGATGTAAAGACCACCGGAGATCGGGCAGCAACGTCCATTTCTTAGTACGGTGGAACATACTGCGAATGGCAACCCGCTCTCCAAGCGTGGCGATTGTGGTATATTGTAATTATAAGTTAAGTTTAAGTTAAAGAAAATAAACAATTTTACTATATACTATATAAAAATGTATTATTATTCCCCCAAAAGGGCGATCAATGAGGGAGGCCTACGTCCAGCAGTAGAAAGTCATAGGCTGAAGAGGACGCTCAAAGACCACCAAATGTTAAATGTTACAAAACGTAATATAATTCTGAATAAAACTCAATGATTTGTAATGCGCAATGATTTGGAAAAATACAATTTCCAATGGACACAAACATTGACGGTTCATTGTAACATCAGAATTTACGACAAACGCGTATGGGGCGTGAAATAAATAATTTGATGAGCTAATTGAAAAATATTCGTTAATGGATTTGTGATTGATAGAATTAGTGTTGATTCTGTCTGTTTGAACATCTGCTATGAGGGGTGGAGGCGTGTTTAAATTAATCGTGTTCGTTTGTTTGTTGATCCGATAAAAAGTTATGGAAGGGTTGGGAGGGGATGGCACAATGCTTACTCGATTGGTTTTCTTGTTATTTTTAACCGAAGCTTTAACTTTGTCTTACTTTGTAATTTTGGGCTGTATTTCGATAGCTGCACGCTTTTTGCCTAAGTACCTTTTCCTCGTTTTTTTAATAGAATAATTGGTAAAGCAATAGTAGAGATATCGACTAACTTGAAATTGCTGTTACCACTACCCATAAATAAGATTGTGTCCATGTTTTAAGTAGGAAAAAAGAGTATGTACACTCTGTTCCAAATCAAAACATTAACTTTGTAAACAAACAAATGTCAATATAAAAGGCGACTATTACACTGTTTTATATTTTCATCGGAAATGTTGTAATTTCGTGGAAATTGTGAGATAAGGTGAAGGGAAATTCTAAATATTCATAACTAATATTATAATGTAATGTGAGAAAAGTTGGTTGCCGTTAATGTTTTGGAATTTATAAATTTTTAGCGTACACGTTGAGATGTGTACCCTTTGCTTGTGTTTAAGTCAGAGGTCTGCCACTAAGGGGTATAAGTCCATCGGTTATAACTAAATCAAACTTAACTAAGATAACTTGCGTGGAAGTCGTTCCGCTGGTGCGTCCCCTATTAATCGCGAGCTAAGTCACCCCACGCCGCGTCCGAGCGCGCCGGAGACCGGGTAAACACATAAACAAAACTAAACGAATAGTGCAAAGCCTCGCCACTCAGCGCCGGCATAAGTTCCGTATCATTTCACCGCACTAATATGTTTCCGTACACAATTCATTTTGTCCGTTTCGCAAGCGCTGCCAACCATTGTGCGACGCTTTTAGGGACATTATGAAGGGATATACATGTCACCGATCGAATTTTAATTTCGTCCGTTCATAATCGGACCAGACATATTATAAAGTGTCTTGACATCTTTTAAACTGTCAAAATTAAATCGTCAAATGTTGCTTGCTTTATATTATAACAGCTAAAATGGAAGATGGTATAGCTTGGGTTCGTTAGGGTGGACAAGATAGTTAAAGAAATAATTATAATACACCTATGTATATTAATAGCATGGTTATCAAAGGAAAAAGTAGATTTGTTGCTTTTGACATGATACGTCAAATTGTTAAAGATTCGTTCAGTTTGTTAATTGCTAACAATGTATAACATGCCCCGTCCGATTATAAACTGACGAATTTCACAATCCGTCAGTGACATATTCACGATGTTTATCTGTTAACTTCATAACTCGGGCGTTTGGGACAAATTGCCGTTTATAGTCATTTTATGCTAATCGATGTGATTATGTTCTTTTTTTTCATGGCTCTTTGTCATGATAGGGGATGTTGAGTGTTGGCATTATGGGATTCATAAATCCCTCTTTAAGGTCAAACTTGCGATTTTATATAAAGCCAGTTAGTAAAACTACAGATAATATATTTAGTGAATAATGACATATCTAAAGTTTAGTTATTGCTAACAGCTTAATGGCTAGGCTGTGCAATAGCTGAGATCGTAGGATTGTATTCGCTTTTAAGCTATGATCATGCATAACTTTAAAAAAAAGCGAAATAAATTGATATTCCTTAGCTAAGAGTTGAATGATTTTCGCATATTTATTTTAGTCTGAGTGGTCTTATTTTAAAAGATACATTAGTGACATTGAATTTCATTTAAAATAATATATTATAAGGCTCAACATACGTCTATCTCAAATATCTCTCATTACAAATCTATTTGAACCTCAGATTTTCGATTATCATGAGTTTTTTGTAACGTAACGTAGTAAATATGACATAGTGCGATTAGTCGAAATTGGCGCTTAATTGTACAAAAATGTAATTTGAAAATACCTACCGCTTATTTATATATAACAAACATAATATAAATTTAACAAAACCGTTTTTATTACAGAATAAAAAAAATGTTAGACATGCCAACATTTGTCGAGCCGATTATAATATATATGTAAAAATGGTCAGTAAAGGATTTATTTAGAAGAAGCAACTTTGTCTCGTTCCATTTGTCTAAGTGAATCGGGTGAATGAGATTGGCTTTCAAGTTGATTGTGCCTTGATGAAGTTTTTACAGCCTTAATAAAATCTAAATGAAACTTAGTAATTGTGTGCAAAATGGTAGGGTTTTGTGTCCATTAGTTACATTAAGGAAACACGAGCTTTTCCTCGTGATACTTGTACAACGAACTTCGCTTTGACACCTAACGTTGAGTGCATAACAGTGGTGGTAATAATAATGTCTAAGCAAATTTATGTTTAAATGATTGCAGTTTTGTTAATTCGTTTGTATAATATGCTTATGAATAAAACTGGCAGTCAGCATTCCCAAAAGTCAGTTGAAATTAATGAAATAAAAAATAAACATTTTGATGTGATTGTTAAAACAACACAAAAAAAATCAATATCACAACCACAAGACCAAGAAATTTTGTATTCTTTGAAAATTTTATTGGTCTTCTCTTTTTTTCTTGTCAATTTATTGCCAAAAAAATATAAGTTCTCGTTAATTATTATTAAGTTAATTTTTTTTGCTTCCCATCGCCTCCAAAGAGTTTAAAAACAATTAAAAAATGACATAAATTTCAACATTTATGTCAATTTTTAATTAGTTATAGTTTTCGCGCCATTTCTTTTTCACCAGTTGCCTCGATATAAACTTGGACGTCTCGAAAACCGTTCTCTCAATACATTCCGCGCTTGTAAATATTATATATGAAAAGCTACAAAGTGAAAATAGTCGTGGTCCATTATGGCGGTGCGGTATTATGGCATTATGGCGGCACGGCCGGCGGGCATCAGGCGAAGGAAATGGCGGGAAGCACGCAACGCATTGTGCGCGGGAAAAATGATGTAATATCATAACATCCTTTCATGACCATTGCTAAGCCCGACAGGCTTGTCATGACAAAGATTATGTAAACCATTACATGTAGGATTTTTGGTTACTTCATTTCTTTTTTCTATTTAAAATCATAACTTGGCGGTTAGATGATTTATAGTGGGCTGATCGCGATTGCAAGACTTCGAGTTTAGTTTTGTACCGTCGCGTTACTAGAAGTTTACAATGCGTCTGTAACTTCCCTGGTTGATTATGAACCCGAATCGCTTTTAGTTGAATCACTTAATTGGTTAGAAAACGTCACGTCACTCTTTGTCTTAAAACATTATCTACGTTGATCTGTAATATAAACTGAATGGACTGACAAAAGCAAGAATTTTATATCAATAACTTGTTGTACACAATGTAAACAGTTGTTGAAAAGTATTACTTTAGAATATAGTTTAACTTCATCATCAAAAAAGTCATTAAGATTCAAGAGAAAATTTGATTCGATTACATTCAACAGATTATTACTTTTGTAAAAATTATAACATGCTGTGGGTCGCTGCCCTTTGTTCTCTTTTAATTTGTGAAAGAAAGATCATCTCCTTAATGTACCCAAATGCGTTATGCGTAAATATCAACTAGCCATCAACATAATGCAATTACTAATTTATAAGTTGTTAAAATTTTATTTTTATGAAAATTGCCTTTGCATTTAATCTATGGCAAAGTCACCCTACGCGAGACAAATCGTGGCCGGCTATTTGTCAAAAAACCTGCATCCGCTTGCTAAAAGCGGCCATTCTTGACACAACCATATTAAATGAACATACGATTTTTCTTACCCCAAACATTTTAGAGTTAAAATTTTTCATTTAGCATTTTTTGAAAAATTCACTTAAAGATTTTTGATGTTTCATCTTCTAGAAGATTCTTGGATTTGTTTAGGTACGATTTCTTTTGAGAAATGAATTTAAATCTGTTTGTGAGAAGATACAATGCGTCGATTTTTAAAACACCCTTATGATATGAACTAGACTCTCTTCTTAATAATTTTAAACCTTGTTTCGGAGTTTAAGATTAGTGATCGAAGTAATAATCAAAGATGGATGTAATATTCAAATATTAATAAAGGTGCTAGTTTCGTCTCTATTTTCTATGCAAAAACAACCGCGTATTTTCCCTACAATTCTTTTGGCAGAGATTCCCTTTTTAAACAGCGTAGCCTGTCTTGAGAAAACCGAAACAAAAGCAAATGGAAATGCAAGACAGTTCTCAAAGGCGATTAGATAATGCATTTCGCTGTTCTGTCGAGACGGAGTAGGTCTTGCAGTTTCCCTCCATTTTGCGATGTCTTCGAGTCGCGCATCTTGTGGATTGTGGAAGCGAATTTTCTTTGTAATCTCTTCTCCTAACAATGTATTGCGGGGTCGTTCCTTCTTTCTACATTCAGAAGAAATCCTTTGACGTAAGGTTTTAATTATAGCAAGTGTTATGGCAAAGGCAAAGAATGTTAATTTAATACTAACATTGTATTCATGTGACTAATTACCTTTGACTAGACGTCGAGTACTACGGGTGGCGCAGTAATCGCCCATTGTCATATCCTAGCGCATTATCTAAAACATAAACCTGATTATTTTAACATGTAAAATCATATGATGTTCACATATACAAGCTAGTTTTTAATTCATTGAACTGCATATATCAATCATCTCTGCCTGCACTGGGTGCTATAGCTGTTCTGTGTTATGTTTGCCATAATCTTTTTTAGCAAGAGACGGTATTTTATAAACACTATTTTATAGCTCGATTATTAGCAGTATAGACATTTGCTTATCTTGTTCTAGTGTCAGTTGCAGTGGCTGAGGTCTGCAGCTTGATATAAATTTTCTATCTTACTTCAGTTTTGAGTAATTGCCGTTAAATATTTGAAGGCGCTTTTTATTTTGATTTTGGATGTTTCGAATCTCTCTTTCTCTCTCTCTCTCTCTCTCACTCTCTCTCTCACTCTCTCTCTCACTCTCTCTCTCTCTGACGAGAGAGTTTGCACCCGACCATCAATTTTGACTTCTGTCTACATAGTAACAAACTGTACCACCTGTATTGACCTATCGAGTCAATGAAAAGAGAATGACTACTGAGCTTAATTTAAATTCAATAAACCCCTTTAAAACATGAAATTATGTTTTAGCTAGTCTCTCACTAGGTGATTGCAAAAAAAAATATTGTCATTAAATATAAGTTCAGCTCAGTTTTTGATATTTTACCTCCATATACAATTTCGATTCTCGAGCGATTCCTATTACTGTCCAACCGTAACGAGATAAGAATCCGATAGCTCATTAATAAATAATGAACCTGAACGATGTGTCTTAGTCCTTAACACACAAAACTGCTTATCCAGACGCGGTGTCAGTCTTTGTCGAAACTGAAACTCCATTCATTTTATTTCCCTTCACGTTTTCGTTTCCGTTTCATGTATTTTCAGATAAGATATTTTTATTTCATTGACATATTGAAAAGATGACATTTATATTTTGACTTTTACAGATTTATTTCAATGAAATAAATCTGTAAAAGTCAAAAAATACCGCTTTTACAATCTTTTATTAACGCCCTACAGAACTAATATTAAATACCGAGTGGTTCTCAATGTCCTGGCCACTCGCGAAACACTTCAGATGCATTTGAAAAAAAAAAACTTTTTTAAAAAACATTACTGGCCATAGAGAAAACAATCGGCGTTCCGAATTCAAAGAGCAAATAACAAAAACAGTACGATTATATCTTCGAGTGTAGAGTGGCGCGGTTTCTCATGGGGCGATGTTTTGGCAGCGACGCTAGAGGGAGCCAGCGGGGATGCGATCAACAAACCTTATCAGAAACTGAGACAGTCCCATATTCGCATATTTGTCTAATAAAATCATACTTTAACGTGATTTATTGACTCACTTTTATTGAAATATTTTTATCATCACATGGATATTTGTATTTAAAATTTTGTGCTATTTAAAAAAAAAGATAACACAAAGTAAACAATTGCGTAAACTGGAAAAATAACAAAAATTTGTTAATTATTTTTCTGATTCAAGTTTTTAATGCCTTTATACCTTTTACCTTTTTTATATATTTTGTAAAATTTTCACGATATTTTATATTTTTAAGAAATATTTTTTTCGCTGACAGCTATAATAATTGACTCTTAACTTTGACATTGGTAGAGTCCGCAACAGTAACATCAGTTACACGAATGGCCTGCTCGACCGGTGACATACCACGACCTCGCAGACGACAGGCGTAAAGTAGAAGTATTCTGCGTTTCGTCTGAGGAGTGAGGTGCAGGAGGCCTTATTTTAGTCCTTTTACCTTTCCCACCCTTTTCTAATAAGGAAAGGATGGGAAGGTAAGGAGGATTTGAGGGGGAAGGGAAAAGATAGAAGGTAATGTTCCTTTTTCTGTCTGTCCCCTTCTCTGTCTCGCAAATGCTTGTTGCAGATGTCTATGGGTAGCTTGCTCGCTTGCTCGTTTGCCACCTACTTGTATAAAAAAAATTAAGTCAGGGTAGAAACGTAAAAACGTTTGTTGTAAATACGGTACAAAATCTTAAGTTTAATAAATGATCGTCACCCTACTATATACACGGTAGCCCGCGGCGATCGGCTCCCACGGGTGTTGCCGCGAATTAGCGCTCAATTAGGCGGCTGATTCGATTTGCTGCGGCCACTGCGCGCGCCGAGCTTGCCTTTTGTGACGGCTGTACATGGGAAAATGATGCTGTCTTGAGAAAAAGCACCTAAAAATTATCGTTCCAATCATTTGTATTTCTTTTTATATTTTCATCATCATTAGCTTCAGATGATCAACACACGGTAGGTAGGAAGCGCTACAAAGACCGGTCCCTAAGCGGTCAAAAAAATAATTTCGTAAGAAATGTGTTTCGTGAAAGTCGACTGAGCTAGCCATTATCTTACAGGGCTTGAAATAGGCTATTTTTGTAACTTAATCTCAAAGCGCTTGTCTCATGAAATGTTTAATTTTCTTGGCCGACATCCGGAGACAAAGCCAAAATGTGTTTGGCAAAGGATTGGAACAAGTTGCCAGAGTCAGTGTTTCCGTACAATCACGATGTGAGTACGTTTAAGAGAATAGGCTGTTACAAACTAGTGCGTACCATCTTCGACCACATCGCCTCTTAAAATCAGTTGGGAATGTGGTCAAGCGCTAGCTTACTCATTAAAAAAGTCAAATTGAAAGTGTCACGTAGATACTAATGCTATATATTCATCACAAGCGTCCAACCCTGGCTTCGCTTGGGTAGTAGTAGAGCATATACATTAACATTTCTTTACACAATAAGATGGCAAACGAGCAAGCAATCAGCGAAGCGATAGACAGAGGAGGAGATAGACAGAAAAATGGACATTTGCTTCTCCTATACATCCCCTTTCCCATCAAATCCCATTTCCCTTACCATCGTTTCCTTATTAGATAAGGTGAGAAAGGAAAGAAGAGGATTAAAATTAGGCCTCTGGCACCTCACTCATCAGACGAAACGCAGAACTTCTACTTCACGCCTGTCTTCTGTGAGTTCGTGGTATTTCACCGGTCGAGTGGGCCATTCGTGCAACGGATGGTTTTGTTGCGGACTCTATCACCATTAACTTTTTTGTACAACTATTTTTCAGTCGATAATGATTGCAAAAATTATTGTAGAGCATAATTTGTTATTTAACAACCGATGTCACATTTGAGCCAGTTTAGATAAAACCAAATGATTTATTTTTCCTAAACCTTTCTCATAAACCATTAGGTACACATTTGAAAATGGGTTCCGAAGTTTTTGAGTTTGTGGCCCTTAGCCAAACAAACAAAAAGGGCAAGTGGACTTAATTTTATAATACGTAGTGATTAGTGTTTATCTATTGTTGTTAAGTATGTATAATAATATAAGTTGTTATAGCAAATAGCAATATACTCGCCACTTATTATCTCAGTTTCACTGTCTCTTAATTTTCACTATCATGTAGAGATTTGACATTGACAACTGGACAGGAACAGTTGTTGGTATCGATTGGTATCGATTTATTAACAAAAAATATCGATTACACGAATGCCAGAGCTCGGCCACTTGTATCGAGTGGGCATTCGCTTCCTGCCCCCATGAGAACCGAGCCACACTCGACTCGCGCTTTGTTTTCTCTCCTTTTATACTTAATTCTTATTTACAAGGAGCGATCTTGATAAGGCATTTCGTACGGTATTACGGCGGGGTTCTGCGTGTGTTTTGTAAACTTTGTATTTATTTAAAGATCCCGACGGCTGATACGGTTCGTATTAGTTTCGTAAGGTTTTGTTTTCGAACGTGGTTTTGTTGCTATGACGCATTTTAATATGTGTACTATTATATTACATCGATTGTTAAATGTTTTGATTGAATTAATTCATTTATTAAAAGTATAAATTCTTATGCAACAAAGATGGCGGTTGGATACTTTGCAATGAAATCGGGGCTTTAAACTAACCGTTATGTGTAATTTTAATATATTTCAAGCACTTAAACTCAACCAGGAAGCCATCCATAAGAGCGTCGAATCTAAGCTTTTACCTACATTTTAAAGTTATTGCTTTACATTAAGGGGAAATAGCAACTTCATTCACGGTCAAATAGTGGTGCATGCA
>DWLR01004874.1:0-11570 GCA_018246295.1 Papilio alexanor hazarajatica | reverse complement strand
TATATATATATATATAATTAAAAATGTTCTGTTACCCTAATAACATTGTTGGTTACTTTTCACGATTGATGAACATAGGTGTGCGGAAAGTGCCAATAATTGGGTATTTTACCCTTTACCTCTAATATGTAGATATATAACGTGAAAACGAAATTCAATATTCGTAGCCTTTATATTAAAGACGTTAAACTGATGTAGCTTTTAAAAAGACTTATACAAACTACTATTAGGTAACGCGATCGGTTAATTTGTTATTGTTATTGATCATCCCATTAAGTTTCCTCTTAATTGGAAAAAATAACAGTATCGGTATTCAAATAAACTGTTTATTTTTTCTTAGTGTTAACTGATAATTATTGTTTAATAAGGCATCCATTTTCGAACCATGAACCGTTCGAACGTTTTAGTAAAAAAACTAGTCAACCGAAGAAAACTATGTTAATTGATAAAACATCTATTAACCTAATAAAATATGTAATATCTAGTTCTTAGTTTAGTATACTGGTTATGATTTAATACATTTTACAAAACAGTAAATCTTAGTCAATCTACCCCTGGCCCGGGGTAGGTAGATCATATTGCCTGGGGTAGGTTGACTTATGTAGCAATAAGAGTAAAATCATGAAAAGGTGCAAATAAATCAACAGTTTTTTAATATAATTGAGCCTTTTATTAAAAAAAATTAAATCAGGTATACAGACATTTCTTAAAACGTCTTTACCAAAATTATCAACTCTTATTTTCAAATTACATTCTTGGTTTTAACATTTTTAAATTTAACTCTTCTTAAGATATTAATCACAGGTTTAATTATTAGGTATAATTTCTTTAGTTAAAAAATAACCTCTAAATAACTTGTAACTTACTACTTATTTTATTGAAACTTGTAATAAGTGTCATGTTAATCTATGTTCATAGGAAATTATAAACAACAATCAATCAGTCTTCAACGTCAAAAGTACAATGTTTGCATTCAAAAAACATTGTATTACCTTTTATACATTTGGAATGGGCCCAAAACTTACATGTTATACACAGAATCCATTGTTCGCCAGGAATACTCTTCGCATAGGATTCAGTGCATTCTAAGCGAATCGTGCCTTCGTCATCACTGTAATCCGAATCAACTACAATATTTCTCTCATCATTATCATCAACCATGATCTTTTCCTTTCCTTTCCCTTTGCTCTTTGCTTTTCCTTTGCCCTTACCTTTTTATTTTCTGTTGTCTTTGTATTTTCTTAATTTTTTGATTTCTTTTTAGTCTTCTGTAGCGGCTGATTTTCTGTTTTCTTTTTCTTATAAGAGTTTTTTTCTTGTTTGTTTCTGTATATAAGGTTTTCTTTTTCAGGAGTATCGGTGTGTATAGTGCTTTTACGTTTCCGGATATTTCTTCTGTTAACTAAACGCGGCGTCGCTTTTGGAATAGATCTTACCTCTTCAAATGTAGCAAATGAAGTAGAGGGCATGCTTAGATTAGGTGAAGGTGTCAAATTGAACGGTGTTTCTGATTTCGATGGAGGTACGTTTTCCGGTGTAAGGTTTTCTCTTAATTGCTCTTCGTATAGAAATTTTTATATTTCATCCATAATAGAAGGTGACTCACATCTAGAGATCATACTAGAAGATCTCGATCGTGAGGGGATCGCAGCAGTAATCTGATCGATAATTGCAGAAGGACATTGTGTCGCTAGCATTTGAGTTCCAGTCACAGTAAGTACATCAGAAATTGGAACCTCGTCGACAATAGATATACGTCAGACGGTCTTGCATGGGAAGTCGATGGAACAACATCTGCACCCTCATCAACCGTTAAACAATCTATAACTTTATGGGAGCTGGCATTGGCTTATCTGTCAAGTATGATCCGCTGAACTCGGAGTCAGGAAATATATTCTCATTTAATGGTGAGATTCCGGTTACTCTTAGTCCTGATTGAATATTGTCAATTGTTGTTGTGATGTTTTAAGTAACTCCGGTATATCATAAATTGTTATTGTTTTCCCGGATTACTAGCCAGCCAGTTATCACTAGCTCTGTTGAAATACTTTTTCCAAGGTCCATAAACAGATCTATCAAGAGGTTGTAACTTGTCGCTACAGTGTGGAGGGAATGACAAAACTATCACCCCATTATCTTTGAAGTAATCCAACACTTCGATCGATAAATGAGACTCGTGATTATCCAAGAGTAATAGGACGGGCTTTTCCTTACTAGATTTAACGTGGTGCACAAAATGTTTGGAGTAATTTATGAAATTTTTCTCTTTCATCCAGCCGATGGATTAGCATCACCATCTGATTCTACGGGGCCGTCTCTGATAAAATGGGACCTATAATGTACTCGTGGAAATACAAAGGATGGTGGTACCATGTTTCCAAGAACTGAAATGGCTACAGCAACTGTCACCAATGTACCTCTCTCAGCAGATGTCATTTTACCCAAATTTTTAATACCACGACGAGCTATTACTCTATTAGGTACATGTACAGTTGTAAGACCCGTCTCATCTACATTCCAGATATCGCCAGGGCTTAAATTAAACGTTTATAAACAGCGATCAAGTTAGCGAAGAATAAATTAACGTTGTTTTTGTTAAATGGTGTAGCTCTCGATAGGCTTGTTGCTTGAGGTGATCGGATTGATAGAGAACGATGACGTTTGAGAAAAGCCCAACCAATCTTCACCAGCTAATAATTTTAGTCTCCAAGAATCAGGCATAGCTTTGTTGTTTTTTTTTCTGCATATGAGTATATGCTAATTTTCGAGTCTCATATGGCTTTAATCCATAGTAAATGTCAGCTGCCTTCTTTAAATAACTTGCTAAAGCTTCCTCTTCTGGATTAGTAAAAATTTTTAATATATCCCACTGTGTCCAAGGCTAATTCTGCTCTCGTCAAGTTCGGATTAAGTTCTATTTTCTCTTTTAATTTAGCCACGTAACGACGTAATATTTTATAAGGAATGCCATACAGTTTTGATAACGCATTAATGCTTTTTCATCATCATCTCATTAAAATGACAGTATGGCAAGCTCTTTCTAACACGTCTTTTGGTGTAATAGCTCGTGCACTACTTCTTTTATACATCCTCATTTTTCTGTAACAACAAAATAGCTATAACGTGTTGATTTCAACTTCATATTTTACTGGGGTTGGTTGAATAATTATTCAACTAATCCCGAAAAAAAATTGGTCTACCAGCCCCAACCGCCATTTTTATTTTGATTGCATAGCTAGCCTAAACACTGCTGCCGACTTGAAAAATAAGATATGAAATATGATAATTATGCACTCATCAAACGCTGGAACTAACAGAAAAATGACTCAAATAAAACATCTACGCATCAGATCAAAAAATGTAATGTATCAAAATATTACTTACGAAAATATGAAAAACGTGTCACTGCTTGGAAACAACGCGTGACCGCGATGTGGTGCTCGAGACAACTGAGCGGGATGCGGAGTGTAATACTTGGCTGTGATCGAATGACGAAAATCATACATTCTCGGCAAGTTTTTGGCAGTTAGTCTACCTACCCCTATAGGTCAACCCGGGGAGGGTTCTCCCTACTTATTTTAATAATTCATTGAAAATGTACAGAAAAATTAGACCACAAAATTTATTAAAAAGCATAGTTAAAACATTTTGTTTGTTTCAATGTTCACAACGGATGGTTTTTAAAACATTTTGGTGGTCACTGGGGGATATTTTCGGCTTAAAAATCTTTTTACTCGTCTGTAATGAAGCCGTAACTGCTATTTAAATCATTCTGCTTGACGTGAATTCGATTTGACTTTGTTTATACAACAATTTGCTAGAAATTAGTTGTGTCATCATTTGGATATAATACATTTTACCTGACTCAAAAGTCTGATGGCATATGTGTTATCTCCATAAAATTGTTGAAATAATATAATTAGAATGTTCTTTTGTTTATTAAGCACCTAATTAATAGTAATATTTCCAATTTTCACGTCAATATCTCAAATAATTTCAGTCATGAATTGTTTTGTGATTTTTAAAACTTTAATCGGTTCTCCTGTAAAGTTCCTAGGATGGTCGTTAATATAATTTTCCTGGCCACCGTCGATGTGGCTTTCTATCATCCCCCGACTATCCTCCATATACTCGTAGAAGTATGTCTAAATTTACAACACTTCGAATGACGACCTGCGAAATGTACCCTTATATTATTTGAGTAGTAAATTCTTACACAGCGAAATACAGATCTGACTATACTTTGAGAATTTAAAGTGATATAATTTTAACGAGAAACTATATATATATATATATATATATATAAATGGATTTTTTCATAATTTGTTCTTCAGTAATACATTATCTTTTATGACCTTGTATTTATTATGCAAATAAGAAACATTTGTTATCGCTTGTTTTTGAGAAGTATTCAGTTTTATTTTCAGTAAGCGCAAGGACTTGCAAGGTGCTTTGCGAGCACGCAAAACGTTCATGCATAATTTCGAATATTATGTATTTCCAAAATTTATTTACGGTTTTTCTGTACGTTGTGTTTGTTTCTGTAAGTTTTGTTATATTTTATATTTTGTATGTTATTTGTTTTATTCATTTATTTAACGTTTATAAAAATGAGTTGGTTAAACAAGTAATATAGCATCGATCTAATTAATCACTACAGTTTGCTTATTAAAATACGTTTTGCACCTGTAGATCTTCGCTTCCTTTTTTATATATATGTGACAGCAGAACTTCTACATTTATGAACCGATTTCAAAAAAATATTCTGTTGGAAAGGGTATATTCAAAATTAATAGTGCCCTATTTTATTTTGAATGTCATTGTCAACCTAAGGTGGTTCCAAAAATATACCGATAATTGTATATTAATTTCGATAAAAGATAACGTGTCAAAAAGTTGTCATTACCGCCAATCTACGTAAACCGATATTATAGCGTTAAGTAAAACGGCATGTTTGCTTAATGTATTTGCTTAAAAGCTTAAAATACTTTTTCTTAAATTCTTTTTTTATTAAAAGTGTTACTAGTTAGTTACTAGATTAAAATAAAAACGTTTTGACTTAAAACGACGGATGAAGTTCTATTAACAATTATAATAAATATATTTTTTTCATCAGTTATGCGTACAGACCAGACGTACTAAGATCATCGAATATATGTACCTACATATTTTTTTCTTGAGGTATTAATGTGTAATAAGTTCTTATATCATGCAATAAGGTTCATTATCAATCGTGCTTGCGACGCATTCACACGAATAACGTTTAGAAGCTTGAAGCTTTTTTCTATTTATTACCCTTTTTAACAGAAGAATTATATAAATTTGAACTCGGTTTTGTTAAAAAAAACGTATAAGATATTATGAAATTTGATCGCTTCTTTTTTGGTTTCAGTGCGTACATTTCGAAGTCATATAATATTTAAATTTCAGTTTCATAACATTATCGCCTCTAGCTCTGTCTCAACGTACCAGCTTAATGATGGACGTCGATTGCCGAGCTTCTTAAGTACTTGGTTTGAGATGGCTAACTTAGTAAGTATATTCTCTGTGTTAAGCGTTTCCCTTTAAGACCTTCTATACTCATAGCTACGTACAAAAGCAATAGGTATATTATTTAATCCTAGGTGCCAGCACCTATGAGCAATTTAATGACAATATTGGGTAATTTTATCCACATCTTGCCGCTGCAGGAAAAAAATATTATGCAATGAAAATATTTTTCATAATATAATAATAATAATATAACATAATATCAACAACAACGGTGTCTGACATCAGACTATTTCCAATTGTCCATACGATCTCTTTAGATAGAAAACCTCTACACAAAAATTTGGACAAAAAACGCTCTTGAAGGCCTATTTTAAATTTTGTAAAGAGTAATTGAATAAAATTGAATAGAGATTACCACAACCTAACTCAACCATTTGTGTGATTAAAGGGAGAGAGCCACTGCCATTGTAATAGTATTGACGCTAATCATTTTACCTTTTGGATGGTTGTCATAAAAGACAGGTTTCAGTTTCACCTGTTCTTTGGTTTTAACCCATTTTCCTAGATCATTATTCGTTTGGATTGTAAATAGAGATATTTTTGAATATAATAAATAAATCTGAATATGTTGTTATGATTTTTTTTAATTAGATCGCAATGGTCCCAGCGGATGAAGAACTAATGGAGTGCGCCGTGCGCTGGGCCATTGACGCCGGCTACCGACTCATCGACACCGCCTTCATCTACAACACCGAGAGAGGGGTAACATGATCTAATGTGAACTTCCTCAGTTTATAATCGAACTAGTGCACATTGAAACTGTCAGCGAATTATGGGAACAGATCGAACGCAACAAAACCTTCTTCATAAACATCTTCTTAAGATATTCTTTTTATATTTTAGTACCAAGTACAACCAAAATTATACTCTTCCATTCTTTTACGTAAATA
This sequence comes from Papilio alexanor hazarajatica, assembly GCA_018246295.1. Taxonomy (NCBI): domain Eukaryota; kingdom Metazoa; phylum Arthropoda; class Insecta; order Lepidoptera; family Papilionidae; genus Papilio; species Papilio alexanor. The sequence goes on along the minus strand of DWLR01004874.1, from coordinate 5,127 downwards.
AAGCTAGCAACATATACATCGACGACATAATATAATAAGGCACTTTTGACTCTTCCCTTTCGAGGGAATTTCGTCTGATTGGAATTAATTAATATTTTAAATTAATCAGCATATTATTTACTTATTTGCATGTCTAATATATTTTGTTGTTGTATATCAGATCCAACCTGACGGCAAATGGAAATCTGTTTACCTAATCAACAATAGGAATATAATTATTTATTTTATAATTTTTCTCAGTTACATTCTATATTTATTTGTATTTATCTATACTTAATCTTTATAGTTAACCAGGCAGATTTCATTTTGCACAGCATAATGAAGTAATTGTAATAAGTTTATTGAACAAATATAGGTGACATGTTTTCAACTTATAAAATCATTTGCAAATAATTATCTCCCTGCTCTGTTCCCACTTTATGTGGTGTAAGGTTTTCGTCTTCTAAATCAATCATTTCGGTCGTTAGTCCATTCTTAATGTTGCCTCTACACGCCACCTTTCACACAATCCATCCGTCTTTTCGTAGGCTTACCGATAAATACCTCTTGTCCTCGACATAACATGCCCTCCTAACCTAACCTATTGCTCCTTAATTGACAATGATTAGATATATTATAAAATCACATTCATGTATCTAATAGTGCTTACAAATGAATTTTAGAATGAAGAAGAATATTTTGGAGAAAAATATACATATCTATAAACCAGTATTTTCTTAACAATAGATAGGTCGGGCTGTGCGACACAAGATCGGCGAAGGAGTCATTAATAGAGAAGATATCTTCATAATTTCAAAGGTTTGTATTTTTAATATATTTTCAATAACATTTAGGCCAGGCGCTCATTTGTGGTTTCTATTTTCTAATTTCATCCTTTTTTTGTTTTTTTACCCAACAGATTTTCTTTTCTACCTTAAGATGTTTCTATGGCTTATAGAAAAGAAAAAATATGTATCACTAGTTTGTATGAAAAAATGAATTGCGAAATGTTTTTACGTATTTGTTTTATTATTTTTAAGCTGTTGAATGAAGCGCACGCTCGCGCTGCTGTTGTACCGGCCCTACGTAAGTCCCTGGAGGCACTCCGTTTGGACTACGTGGATCTGTATCTTATACACTTGCCCATAGGACAATTTGTGAGTTTTAAAAAATTCTTCAAGATGTAAAATAACTTTCTTCTTGAGATAATTTAGACTTTGAACAAAGTTGGATTAGGTAAAAAAAAACTAAACACAAAAAATATTTTCCTATTATTTAAATGAGCAATTTTTGTCTTTAAATATACACTTAAATTTATTGCGTCTATCTCGTAAACCTTTCTTAGGAATTAGATCAAATTTTGTGTTTAGATTGGATTTTGGTATTAAAGTTCGTCTATATGTGCTTTTCCCGAAAAAACGCAATTACCACAAAAAAATATTATAAATAAATTATTAGAGCCTTCAAGCCGTCAAATAGCGCCATTTTGTTCTTCTTACATGGTCGCCAAAGGATATACTTTGTAGCACCTCAAAGTTTTGTGTTATGGTAACACAACAAAAATAAAACACTAAGCGGGCGGAGCTCGGTTGCCAGTTAAACTAAAATGAAAGGCGTATAGTGTTATAATTTTAGTCAAACGGCACTTTTGACCGACTAGACGAAGACATGGCAGGGCATGATCGACGCCCGACGGCAGGGCCTCGCTATCTCTATCGGCGTAGCAAACTTCAACGCTCATATGATAGATAGACTCATCGAAACCTTATGTGGCGGCAGTGGCGGAAATTGAGGAAGGCTATAATTTTAATAAGTTATTATAGTTTTCTACGTTTTTTTCCGTGAAATGTTTACATCAGTCAAATCTAAAGATCTGAGCTAATGATAACTAACGTCCAAGTACACAGTTAACCGGAATTAGACCGTTGGTGACCCTTCCTAACAAAATGTAATTGTTAATTCATTAACTAGTCGTTATGAACAATGCTGGTTACAATTCTGCAAACATTAGTAGGCTAGAAAACGATAAATAACAATGTATACTCCAGGTGAACCGCCAAATACAACAGCTTTCGCTGCTGGACTACTGCTGCGAGAAGGGTGTAACAGTGATGGGCTACACGCCGTTCGGGTCCTTGTCCTCCGCGCGCGCGCTGCCCGGGGCGCCGGGGCCTCGCGTGGACAATCCCCTGCTGCAGCAGATCGCCACAGCTCACAACAAAACGAAGGTGCCGCAGATCGTCTTGAGATATTTGATAGAGTTGTTTTTTTGCCTGGCGATAAATTACCATTTTATTATTAAAGAAGGCAAACAAGCAACCAGCACCAACATCCGAAACAATCACAATGGATTGCCAGTCTTTTTTGGTAGGAAAGATGGGAGGGATAAGGAATTAATAGCCGGTCTACAGCAGGTCAAAATGGAATAGACATACATACATACACATACATACCCGCGAAAAAAGTTACCCTCCCGTCAAACGAGCAAAAAGATAAAAGTAAGAAAAGGGAAGAGGATAACAGAGGGAGAACACACTAGGCATTTTGAAGCGCGTGCTTTGGTAACACGTATTTTAAAAACCATCGGGTCTACGGCGTACGGGTAACGGCTAAAAATCGTTAGCATCTATATCATTTTGTCTATTTTATAAATTATGATGGATGAATTTTTATACTTTATATATATCATTCACAGCTTGATCTCGGCGTCATTCCTATACCCAAGTCGGTGACTAAATCAAGAATAGAAGAGAACATTGACGTCTTCGATTTCGATCTGTCACCGGCAGAAAGAATTGTACTAGGGAACTAACTGGACTGACGTGAAGTACAGGAATGGACTGATCTGATCTGAGTCGCATTACTACTTAACCAGGAATGTAACTTCTGCATAATTAAATGAATGAATAGTTCTCTTATTTTTATCTAAAAACTAGCAACCCGCCCCGGCTTCGCTGCGCCTAAAATGAAATCAAATAAAGCTCAAGAAGTCAAATTAAATTAAGCCAAAAATATTAGGCTATAGGCTTAGCTTACTTGTTGACAAGTGTTTTTATAGATTCAGTAGATTTTGAATTCATTCAGATCAAAGCAAACTTTGAAATCTTTCCTCTTTATAAATTGAGTAGATCATAGAGTAGACAGACAACTACTAGGATTACTGCATTAAACTCAGACTAGACGGTATGCAAACGCTCTCTGCATTTACCAAGATGAATTCTAAATGTGACAGGAGTTAAATCTATCGTCAAGCGATTTTTCGACTTTTTCTCGTTTCGTTTGCACAGAGTAGTTTAGTCACGTTACAATTTTTTAATATATGTTATATAAATTAAGTATAAAAGTAACAAAAAGTAGGTATTTGTACGTTTTATTATTCATAAATACATTTTTTACACAGTAAGTACTAAAGGCACCTAGAATTACTTATTTTTTGACTTATAAATTATTAGGTTGGCAACTTAATAACCTTAAAATATAATACAAAAAATAAAGAAGACTTTTAATCTGAGAGGGTGGGTTTATATGTTGCCAACCTTATATAGGCAAGTGTTAAAGTTATATAAAAAATTTGTCACTGTTCTTAAAATCTGAGTGCTGATATTATCATATATTTATATAATATCATGAAAAATGTATTAATTAAAGCAGTCTACCTTTTTGCCTCTAAATAAAATAAGTTAAATTATTTGTATTAATATTGTAATTATTTAGAGATAAAAATATTTCATTTCGTATCATAATACGTACATAGAGATCGAAATACAAATGTGTACCGGGTGGGTAACCAGAGTGGTCAATAACGTAGCAAGCAACATGATCCATGGACGTGGACATTAAGATATGAATCCAATACGGTGCCAACGATGTGTGCGAGTATGCTACGAATGGACAATGACGACAACAATAAGCACTTAAGCAACTTAAACAATGCCGTTAAAGAATACCAAAACGTAGGAAGGGCCGAGTGAACAGAGTATAAATACAACAGTCGAAGAACCATAGCGGCTAATAATAGTTGTTTTTTATTAAACTCATTATAATTTTAATTCAATTTGAAATGTTCTAATTGACGCTCTAAATGGCTAGCTAGACGAAGAGTGTCAGAGATAATCAACATTAAAATAGGAAAAGAAATAGAAAAACAAAATTGTGACATGAACACCCTGTAAATACCGAGTAAATATATCAGATCAAAATTATTTCCCATCTTGAATTCTCTACATTTCTTATCTAAGTTATCATTCACCGTCGAAAAAAGTCACCTGAAAAGTGTTCCAGTGTTAAAAAAAAATGGTTCCGACAATATTAAGTTTAGTCCCGTCATATAACGCCGACTTATTAACTCTTTACAACTATTTAACATGTGCAAGAAAATGGCTAGAGGATGCTGGAGGCGAGACGCCATAGAACGTTATGTTTCTGGTAAGTAAACTGGAAGGAAAAGCCGCGTTTAGTGCGAACATGGTCCAACACAATTTTAAGTGGCGTAATATAGAATCAACTTTAATAAAGGAATGGGGAGATAATATAATAATATATTAATAAAATTGCCTTCCTTATTCTATAAAAAAAATAGAGACGTGAATGCGTTGTTTATAGAGTTACTCCATCTTCAAAGAAAGGGGACGATATAGAGATTTTGTATTTGAGTAGAAAAAGATATTATTTTTTATCGAACGTAAGTTACCAAACGAGCTATCACTAAAGCCCAGGGAAGAAGTAATGGACCACTATATTAAAACACCGCACCACCTTGATGGTTGGCATTGTTGGATGGTGGGACGTATATACTGCAACAGGTTTTGATACTAGGTTTCACTCAATACTTCTAAGTATGGAGTATCGTGGGACCAAAGGAACGAGTATCGAGTATTTAGAAGTATTTAATATCATTCGACAATATCATTTCGTTATTGTGAAATATTTTCTATTCTGAAAATATTTTATATTGTAGAAGTATTTTGTATTATAGAAGTGTTTTGCAGTTTGTATGTAATAACATATAACAATATGAAATGGTAGAAAAATGTAATATTGAAATTTCATATTGCAAAAGATCCGTTGTATACGTAAGACGGAATACTCACCAAACGAACGAGTATCGAGTATTTAGAAGTATATAATACTTTAGAAGTATTTCATACG
>DWLR01004873.1:0-11571 GCA_018246295.1 Papilio alexanor hazarajatica | reverse complement strand
TAAATTTGAATTAGGAATTCTTAACCAAAGAGGAGATATTTCAGATCAAAGTGGTCAGTACGACAAAACGCTAATTTTATATGTAAGGAACTAATAATAAAAAAATGTATAATTTAATTTGTAATTTTTAACTTTAAATTAAAACACAAAACAACAAACAAGTGTGAAGTTTAAACTTTGTATGTTATACTTTAATCACTAAAAAACGGTAGTCAATCTAAATGATTACATCGTTCACAAGCTTTATTATTTATTCTAACTGTACTCAGCCTCCCGTGAAATATTTATTATAAACAAGTTCAAACACATTGCACACCACACGGTTTTACGTCTTCTAACCAATCAATTTCTTTGATATGTAAGCTAAGTGTCATCAGAGTATATGTGATCATCGTATATGTCATCAGAATATATGGGTACTGAATGTAGATGTCGCGTGGAATACAGTGGCTATTTCCAGCAATCCGGGCATGTAACTTATCGGATCTACTTCTCTGGGAAAAAATCAGCGTCTATTTCTTAATAGGAATAGACAGTGGTAATTTACTTTTGTTCATATTCGACGGATCATTCTAGACAATCTTTCCCCTCAACTACAATTACAATTTAAAGTAGTTGATAGTAGAATTGTTGATAGAAGGCGGACCGTTTGGCGCAGTTGATATGATGCTTGCCTTTCACGCCGCAATTCGTGGATTCGATTCCCACATAGGACAAACATTTGTGTGCATGAACATGTCTGTTTGTCTTGAGTCTGGATGTAATGATCACCAGAGGATGGGCAGCAGCGTCCTTTTCTTAGTACGGTGGAACATACTGTAATCGCCAACCCGCCTGCTAAATGTGGCGATTATGGCATAATTCCCCCAATGATACGATCAATGGGGCCTATCATAAGCTGAGATAGATGGACGGATAGTAGAACACTAATCGCAGGTAACAGTCGTTTACTTTCACACATAGGTATAAACGCTTCAACTAATGGAGTCGGGTCTTAATGACTTCCTTCGCTGACGTCCGAAATCGTCAGACAATAAGTATGATAAATCGGCGGCGTGTGGGAATCAGAGGACGGTGTTATTAGCACGGTATCTCGGCTCTGCGTCCATTAATTAACACAGACCGGCCGCCGCCCGCCCGCCGCCCGCCCGCCCCCCGCCGTACGCTCTCAATCCGTGTTGTTTAGGACGTGTTATATTTATGCCTCGCCGCACCTATACCTTGATTGCCTGCGATTAACTTGCGCGCTACTTAGAATTTCATTGACAGTTGTTCGTTCGTGATTTTATATAACTAATTAATTAAACTATAATTAAATACTCAGAGTAACTCAGAGGTGCAGACAGAGATTAGGGTTCTTCATTAACACGATCCTGGCGCTATATTTACACACAGAGCGTATGTGCTCCTAAGTTACGGTTATTTTAATCATAATAAATACATTCTTGAAAACGATAGAATTTTTGACTTCACGGTATCATGATCTACACGGTAGGTATGTTAAGTCGGCGCGGCGCATTCATAGAAAAGTTGTTAAAAGACGTTTACCGACGCGTAGTGTTTGGCGTTACAAGTATGAAATAAAAAGGTCTTACATGGTAGTTTTAATTTTTATTATTGTTACCACTGTTATTACCACTAAAATAATTTGTATATCGATATCATTAAATTTATAAAGGATTAATTTTTACAATATATAATTATACACTATGCTAAATTATTGCTAAAAAGACATGACGACACCCATAAATTTTAGTCTTTTTTATCTGCGTACATACCTGCTAATCTGTCCAGTATGTGAAAGTTATTGCTAGTGATGGACCAACTTGTTGACGATTAAATTGATTTATCGAGATTGTGTACTCTCATAATGGATAAGGTGAATTTAGTAATACGAATTCGAAAATCAAGGCATAAATTACATTTTCTTTGTTACAATGTAATCCAGTTGTTAAAAATATAATTCAGTTCGGTCATCTGTTCCCTAATTCATTATCAATACGGAATTATTATAAATGCAAATGTTTGGATGGATGTTTGTTGTTGAAAATTAATCATAGAGATAAAATATTACAATCTGGAATAGCACATATCTGACTTTTTTACGCCGAAAAATCTAAGGTTCATAATATATATATATATACATACATACATACATATATAATGTGTATAATATCTATACATACAGATTAATCGATACCTTAGTTATTAACAGTGGAGTCCGAAAATAAATATGCTAATATCTAATTGCCGTGAAAAATACACGGTTCCCGTAGTTTTTATGGTATTCTACGGGAACGACGCTGCGGGCAACAGCTAGTGTGGCTATACGTTTTTCCTTATTGAAGTAAATACGCGATTATAAATCTTGTAAATAAAAAGGAAATCATGTTTCAAAATTATCAGATGAGCGAGTGCATCGTGCGCGCGTTCATCGATATTCTTATTCGATTCGATAGGTAATCGTATTATAATATCGATACCCGAGGAGCTCGCGTATTCGATTCGATCGGCAATTGCAACATCGATAACTGCGGAGCTTGCTCGCGCCTAGCGGCGGGCCTCTTACAATCGCCGCCCTGTAATTTGCCGGCGCAGTGTGTTGGCTATTACTGCTGATACCGAGATCATAATAAATACGCCATTAACGCCCCCGCAGCACCCGAAACGACATAACCACCCGGTATAACGCCTTATATCGCACCTCCATCGATACCTCGGGAATACTTATTTATGTTATTAGAAGAATCTCAATGTTGTAAAGAATTTACATATAGATTTGAAAGATCTTTATGTCTCAAATTCAAATTGTATTGTATGGTATTTGATGTCTTGCTTCTTTGTCTGTCAAGACTATAGATAATTTTTTATGTAATTGAAAATACATCGTAAAGGATACGTTAAAATTGAAACAGCAACGGCATATTATACAATGGGTCATAGTAAATCGTTTTATTTCATATTTAAATATTTAAGTCTGACAAATATAAACTATATCCATGCACGAATTTTTGGGTTAAAATTTTCTGTTAAATAAAACATATTTCTATGCCCAGAGAGCAATACAGTCGCTAGTACGCTCGCTATTTCAAGTCTTTAGTGGTAATATGTAATTTCTACCTTTGATGTTCCAATAATACACCTTTAAATTTCTACTGTATACTTTGAGACGATGGAGTTATTTTAATACCCAACAATTACCGAAGGACCGACTTCAATAATAAAGTATTAATATTTATGAGTGGCCATATTTTAACCTGTACAACATAAAACGTTTCGATATCATTCTCTAGCATAGCTCTAAGAAAAGTAATTATCACAATACTTCTACGAATTAACACTGTCATTAACTATAAAAAGACAAAATAGAACCTTGAAAGTTAAAGCTTAGTTACAGTTAGAAACTTGATGCACGTCAAGGTTCGTTCTGGTTTATTGCCTTGTTGTGGGTTAAGTGTTTCACACATTCGAGTCTCAGCTACGACGCAATCTCCGTCATAATGGGTAGGTCATCTCCGATTTGTAATAAACGAAACACTCTTTTTCACTAATAACATAATAATAAAATTGAATCGACCGTGTGAAGTTGTTTTGACGTCGAGATAGTCGTGAGATAATATACGGTTATGGTGATATTCTGCCGGCCATTACGTTTTTGTGTAAATTAGGAACCTAATAAAAAATCTATATGTTGCGGTTAGCGTGTGTGGGCACTGAGCACTACCTGTGTTGTCCCGAGCCGGCGCCCGCGGCACCCGTCCGGTGATAGATTAAATTCGTCACGGCATCTCGAGACGCCACGCCGATCGCATCGCATTCGCTCCGGAGCATCGTCACGCTCGTTTAGACCGCGCCCGTCGACGCTCGTATTTCAAGACGCACGTTAATAACCACTCCGTTCAACTTGTGCAAAACCGGCTGTCGCTAACTTACGAAATCTATAAAGCGGGCGTGCAGGATTCATATTGCACGCGTGCGCCGGACGATTATTTCGTAGAGAGGCGAAAATAGCGAGTTAGCGGGAAGCGTGCTCGCCGGCGGTCGCGCGACCTCCGGGAACCGATAAAGGCCATCAGCCACTGCGTCGCTATAAAACCGCCGAGACGCGCTCACCGCTCGCCTCGTTAACGGCGAACTGTGCGCACTCGTAAATCTGATTCGACGAAACAATAGCCGGGAAACTGCCCGACTTATGAATTTAAACTACTGCTACATCATACCATACAACTAAACACTTTTATATTTCTATTTCTTGTTGCTTGTCACATCATCATAATCATTATTATCACCAGCCTATCTACTTCTAGGCTTCCAAAATGTCAACAACTTTTGTTCTCCATACGTTTCTTAATCCCGGTTACTATATCGAAACAGAATATCTCAAGTTGATGTAGAGCACTAGCAAACGCACTAGCGAAACACGACCATTTGTTGATAAATGAATCACCATAAACCCAAAATTAGTAATTGTCATCGATATCTCAACATCTATAATACCTCCCAAACATACACCGTAATAATGTTTTACGATATTTGAAAACGTCATGTGTCCCGCCCGCGGGTGCTTCATTCTAAGAACCCGGATTTATAGACTACGGGCCGCTGAGAACCAATGTACAGTCGGCCACGCAGCGCGCGCCATTCGCGGAATCCACCTCCGAGATCGCAGGCGCACGCTCGCCGGCGCGCTCCAGCACTCACACCGATATGCATGTTATTACTATCCGAGAGACTCATTACATATAACTTCCCGTTCCGGAACACCGGTATCGAGGTTACATAAAAATAATTTGCATCTTATTTATAGCTAATATATTTGCGTAGATCTTCTCCTCATAGCTCCCATAACTGATGGACATGCATAAATGTCTGGATGTAGAGGATGCGAGAGGTGTGCATCAAGATCGTGACAAATGAAAATCTGTAATGTACCACCAACCAATTTTCTGAGATACGGTTATGCAATATAACATACAGTAGACTATGATGCAACAGATGCTAATGCACCTGATATTTTCTGACTTAACATCAAGTCCGTAACCTTGGTCGTTTATGTTTTTGGAAAACAAAAAAAAAAACAAATCTTTACCAAAACAACTTAGTCAAAGCCTTTAATGTCGTGCCTACTCCACAATGGAAGCGTAGCGTGAGAGCATTTCCGTGTTGCTAAGCGCTGGTGAAGTGTTGCAGGCCGGTTGTCGAGCGCACGAGCTAGCGTGTCGCGGCGCTAACGTGTAATTTAATTTCTTTCGCCTCGATACTAATTGCGGGGAGCTGGGGCCATTAGCTAAGCCTTTTGCCAGTTGCTGTGTGAAATAGTTCAAGTGATTCTTAAGTGTAATTCTAATAATTTGTTTTTCTCTAAATACGCCTTGTTTCAAATGAAATTGGCTAGGTATATTAGTTTTCTCGCGTCTTGGCAGAGGAGGCACAGAAATTTATTCCGTCTTCACCATCATTCATGTGTTTCAACATGATCTAATACTGACGCTTTTCAAACTATTGATGACTTGTGTAGTTAATAACTACTATTTTACTAGTGTTTTACTTTTCAGTAGAAAAAAAAAGAAAGTAGCATTTATGCCACTTACAAACACTTTATAATATGCACAGAGCTACACTGAGTAATACGTATTTGGGTATCTACAGTAGCGAAAAATATGTATATAGGCAACTAATCTAACTAAATCAATATCTCAATTTCATTTCAATCATTTGTCAATTTACCACTGTTAAAGTCATGATGTAAGCGCCTATTTCTGAAGTCTTCTATTTCTATTTTCTCAGAGATCCAATGGAACTGATGCTGATGGAACAGCAATTGCTGCGGTCGCCACTGCGGCTATACTCGAGCGGAGCCAGCGTGGCTGCAGAAGAAGAAGAGAAGCGGGCAGCGTGGGCGCGCACTCCCCCCGCGCTGCAACTGCTGGCCCTCGGTGGCCGTGCATGGCCCTCTTGGCCCCAACCTCTCGCCCTCCCTCCTGACCTTTGGTTACAGAAACCCCCGGCCCCGCTCAGGTATTGTCCTTACCCTCCTTCACATCCGCGCCCAGACCATTCTCCTTCCCCCAGACATCCTCTGTGAGCTCCTAAATATCCAAAAGTACGTTATCAACCGGAACTGGCCTTAATAGACCACTTAAAAGTTATCAGTGAAGGATTTAAAGACAATTGAAACAGTGCTGTGACTATGTATTGGGTGTTTAGCCATATTCAACTTGGCAACAGTGAACGAGTTCGTTGGATGTGGTTAATCGTATCCTACAAGTATTAACACATGTATTTAACGTAGATTATGTAGCAATGTAATAGAAAATTGTCACTAATTGATTTAAATTATAGTTACATAAGGCGTAATTTCAATGTTCCTACCCAAGAAAATAATAATTTTAATTGTATAGTTAGATCAATTTAAACAATAGTTACCTACGCGGTTCATGATCCTTAGCCTTGTGAAACGGTTCTTGTTAGTCATAACATAAACAACTTGCTATAATTAACACGAATATACATTAAACTTTGTACAATGAAGATTATAAATAACCAAAGAATAATAATTTACACTGTTCTAACAATTTTATGTAACTGATATAATATGTGCGAAAAATGTTCATAGATAACCTACAAAATATTATTCATGTAACTGGTTGTTTTAATCGAGTACTATTTATATTATAATCCATGATAATATAATCATACGATTTGAGACCTTTATACCTTTTTTACTACGTTATCGAAATGATTTTTCATTTTATTAATGCAATATTATAGAATTGTTGCTTTAGGGCTAACAAATACAATCCATATTCAGTTAAAAAATGTAAACCGTAGTCTAAATTACGATGTTTACTTGGATACTGTAATTTAAAACCCTTGACTATTATCCAAACTATTTTTGTATAGATTGATTGGTTTTTACAACATAAAATTTGGGGACAGACAGAAAGATAATAAAAAACCCTGTATACGACGCTGATTTTGTTCATAACTTTGTAATGTAGAATGAGGCACATAATACGCGAAATGAAAAAGCAGATGATTAAAGGCATTTATTTTAAGGGTGTGTCGATAAATCCGTTAGTCAAAAATAAAACTCACTAAGATCCAAGGGGGTTTTACTTGAAACTTAGTAACTTAGTAGTAGTAATGCGTCAGATTGACCAATGCCCCTTTCAAGAATTTTTTTAATATAAAATACCCACAAACACAGGGAAGCACAAACGCCTTTTAACTACAAAAGATATCGGTGCTTCGTTTTATCTTTTAAATTATTTTTGGAAACTGAGATAGTTAATATCTTACGACTTAGCATATTGACAACTTGTATCAGACAAATTCATTAAAAAAATAATCAATATTTTTATAAACTGATTATTCGCTAATTTCATTTCCTAATTGATTAAATTACGTGAGAGCTTATTTATTTACACATCAGTTGGCAGTACCATGCAGAAAATAAATCAAAGCTATAGGGATAAAAAATGGTTATGTCCTTCGAAAAGTTATGATAATCACGGTAACAAATCAATAGTATCAAATTAATGGCAACTAAGCAATATTTGACACCAAAGTCTATCTTTGGATTATACGTAGTTTCAAATTATAATGGACATTAATAGTATTTATAAGAAATTCCCTGGATATAACTAGTTTTGATAATATATCCCTAAAATATTGTACCTATACAGAAATCCCAGTGATATGTACTATATGACAGTGTTACAATGTATTTGAGTGTATATTTTAGTATATAAGACTATTTATATTCCATTAGTGTATAGTGTAACAAGATGTATGTATTGTATAGTAGTCGACTAAATTATTTTTTTAGAATAAGCACTGTAAATAGGCACGTAGCGGTTTGTAATGGATAAGATATATTAAAGAAGGTGTGTGTTAAGTAGATATACGAATCGTAGTCTCTGCTCCGTTAACAAGAATGTAATGCAATAAATTTAGATGTCCGTAATAATGAAATACGAAAATGCATCTCTATGAATCAGATGACACTTTGTAATTTCAGATGATAATTTGTAAATGGTTTTTTGGACTTCATAAGCATATTTAATTGAATTTTAATTATTTTATTTAATTTAATTTGTCTGTATAACTTTGAATGCTTCTTTTGTATTAAATATTATGAACGTCAAAAATTGACAATAGATACCTACTGAAGTTCTTTTGATTTTTAAAACCTACATATGTATGTAACGATTGATTTCATATTTTGCACTCTTATTAAGGAATAATGATAATACATCTTCCAGAACTTAGTACTGATCATGATTATCATCATTTATTAATAAGCTTATATTACCTTCATTGGTATGTATGTAACGGACTCTCCTCCAAAGCTTAGAGGAGAGTCCTTTTCATCCGTTTCCGAATGTCAGATTAAATCGAAACTTTGCATACTTATTAAGGACAATAATTTGAATTTTGTTAATTTATCTAAATCTATCTTGTGCAAAACAACCAAATTAATGATTATTTTATAATGTTTAATATGTTATGTTTTGTGAGTTAACTTCCTAGTATAGTTAAAAACGTTTTAAGTCGTGGAAAAAGAAGCAGTAAGATTTACTATAAATTTGCATATTTGTGCTTATTATTGCTTCACATAATAAGTTGTAGCAATAGCACCTATTTCTCTTAATATTTAATTCCTCTCTGAATAATTTTATTGGAAACTGATGTATTCTTATTTTCAATTGTTGAACCGATATAAATTTGTGTTGTAATTCTTAATTTTTATAAGATTACTATATTTTTTTATTGTTGAGGTTATCTTCTAGTATTTACTCGTATAATGTTATGTTGCTTATCCACAAAATGTGAGCAGGGCGCGAGAGTAGTGACACATATCAGGGTGGCACCCTACGTGTTAATAAACAAAATGAAATGATATTGTTGTTTTATTTTATATTGACTTGACACATACACCTTACTTGTAAATAATCGCTGAACAAATCTCAGTACTTTAACATATAACAATAGGCGCTTTATATATACATAGTATAAAATAAAGTTTTTCGGGCGACTGTTTTTCTGCTAACTCCTAGACCATCACCATCATTCAGGTAATTTATTCCGGATTGTTTATACATATATAGCAAATTCTATTTCAATTTAGTATATTGAATAAATGTCATATTTCAAAATCTTTAAAAATATCCGACTTGTAAGCCTTTACAAGTCTTACCAAAGGTAGGTTAAAATTTGAACAAAATTGTTGATATCAGAAGCTCAGATTTATTCCAGCTAAGGAGGCTATAGTAACACATTATTTTTGGTAACAATTTAGAATCATATAGGGCGAAAATTCAAAATCAAATCAGAGATATATCTTCATAATTTTTTTATCCTTTCAATTTCTGTTCTGTTGTTCAATCTGTTTGTTTGTATTTTCATTTTTTTTTCGTTTTTAACTAGTAAATATAATAAATAAGACAAATTAACGGAACTTCAAGTCTACATGTATATAACATGTTTTTAATAAATATATATAAATTAAATAATAATAATTAATTTAATTATCATGGCTGTTTATTTATAGAACAGATTAAATAGTACCTACCAAAATCTTGCAAATTCAGAAAAATCTTAACGTTGTGGTTTTTATATTGCATGCAAGTCCTCCAAAGAAACACTAGATATAACAGAGATACATTCAGAAGTGAGACTGATATCAAGATTCTTAAGCAAGATCTCTTGCTGTTTCTTTTACTTTACGCAATACATCTGTATTGGTTGGATAAGTTCGTTATTTACTGGTATAATTTATAAGTATCTATATTTCTTTTAATAAATATCAAGTCTTTTCCACAAGGTACTGGTACGGAATTCTATTAAAAAAAGTAATTGTCGACTAATTAACGTGTTGTGATTAATTCATATTGTGACCACACCTCTAGGTTACTATGAATATTATTTCTTCGTAGTATTCACATCACGCATAAAAACGAAAATATATCATATCTACATATATATAGAACCTATAATTACGTACAAAAGATGGGAAACTCGCGAATATAAGGATAAATAATGTACCCACGGGAATTTCTTGTCGCAGCGGACCACTAAAATTTACGAGACGCTCGATAAATAATCGTCACACTTTTATATCCCGTCTTTATTAAGTGTCATTAGGCATTATTAAGCGCGTATATCGATGATGATCGGCCTTCCGTCTGTCGGTAATTGGCGACGTAAGCGGCCTACAAATTGAAAGCGTCCGTGGCCCGAGGCGAGTATTGATGGATTTGCTGCCATCGCGAAATTATACCGGGTCCTGCGACAGCGCCGCAAATTGTGCGTATAATGCTAGTATGGGACTCGTTCACAATTTTTAATGCTAACTTCTAAATGTTCGTTCCAGATAGAAAAACCCGTTTGTAATCTGCACTATGGAATCACAATTATAATTAGTCTTGAATCGTCTTTAAATTATCTTTTAAAACGAGACTTAATGAAAGATGTATGTACGATAAAGTTAAAAAAGATTAAAAATGCACTTCAAATATTTTTTTTATTAGTAGACGGGTGCAAGCGAACAAACAAATTATCTGAAGTTCTTTGACAACTAAACAAAAATATACACAACACTACAATAATTTATTATCAGTCTTTTCAAAAAGAGGAGAGATTGCATAAAGGAAAAGAAAGAAACAACGGAAGGGTAGGAGATGGGACATCATAGAAAATAAAGAAATGTAAATTTCTCGAGTCTAGCGACGATTCGCTTTATATTGACGACTCAATAAATAGGATAGGTTATATTCTCATCGTTTGTTTAGTGCGTCGTTCAATTTTAGACATGATTCAAAAACCTGTGTTCCCGGTATATGTCCCAAATCGAGTAAAAACTAAAAATAGTGGCGCTATGCTAGGATGAAAGGCATTCCATGGGCTGGATGGATCATAGATGCACCAATATTTTACAAACAACCGACACTATAGAAAAGTATTCTATATTACATTTAGTTTGATCAGAGAAGTGCCTCACCTCCTTTTTAATTTCAATACCTCATTTTCAATAAATTTAGGAAACAAATTGTTATATTGTAATACAGTTAAAAATGTTTTTTTTCATTATCTATATTCCTTCTCTATCCAATAGAATTAAAAAATACTTTAAAAACTTTCCAAAGTATGCGAGCGCTACATAATTTAAGCCTCTATTGTCTTTCATTATTTCAATATTTATTAATCCTCATTCATATATAATTAAATGAAAACGATTTTTAATTAAAATACAAAATAATTGTATCTAATAGACTATTGAAGAAGCGTCTGATTAACTTATTAAATTAGGTAGGGTCTTAATACCCAGACAGTTTTAACCGATGAGTTTCCGTTACTTTTATGTTGATTTTTGTATGTTGAAAGGTGGAAAAGGAAACGATTAAGCGATCACTCGATATTATGTGATCACCATTACCCATTATAGTCAAAAGAATCAAAAGTTTTTTTTAATATACTGAATGAGTTATGCGCGAAAAACAAAATTGGTGGTGCATTTGATCAGCAGCAGATCTGCAACTACGCACAGATTGGAATACCCATTGAACC
>DWLR01004872.1:0-11572 GCA_018246295.1 Papilio alexanor hazarajatica | reverse complement strand
CGGTGAAATACCACGACCTCACAGAAGACAGGCGTGAAGTAGAAGTTTTCTGCGTTTCGTCTGAGGAGTGAGGTGCCAGAGGCCTATTTATAGTTCTCTTACCTTTCCCATCCTTTTCTAATAAGGAAAGGATGGGAAGGGAAGGAGTATTTGACAGGGAAGAGGATGGATTGGAGAATGTAATGTTAATTTTTCTGTCCATTGCCTTCTCTGTCTATTAAAGGTAGGCAACACATCTGCAACTCGCAAATGCTTGTTGCAGATATCTATGGGTAGCTGTCACTTAGGTGACCGTTTGCTCGTTTGCCACCTTCTTGTATAAAAAAAAATGGGCCACGATTACGGACGTTACTATCAAGCTCTTCCCACAAAAGTTCAAAGGGATTGAGATCCAGGCTCCAAAGAGGCCAAAACATGTTTTTAACACCCCTTGTGCCTTTTTCTCTTCTAAATATCCTCTGCATAATTTTGAGTTATGCTTTCGATCATTATCTTGTTGGAAAATTATTCCATCTCCAATTAATCGCTACCCTGAAGGAACGGCATTTCTAAAAAAAATATGTACTGTTCCTTTTTCAAAATTCCTTCAGTTTTGATCAAATCGCCAGTTCCTTGGCTAAAGAAGCAACCCCAGACCATAAATAAGCTACCACCATGCTTGATTGCTGGGACGACACCTGTCCACACACTACAGTCTGGTACCGGTGGTAATATAAATGACTTGAAATTGAAAGGTTAGTTAGTGTGTCAGTTTACTGCTTATGACTGTAAAGTTTTGTTAGAGTACACCCAAAAGAGTATACACAAACTTCTCCATCTCTATATTTGTTTAAGCTGAAGCTACTATGTTTAGAAACTTACCATAGTTTTTAGAAAGTTTCGCTTGAGCGATTGTAATGCTGAGCCTGGCGGTCAGGGGTGGCCCAGTAGCCGGTACCTAATGAAAATATAATTCATATAATAAAAAAAAACAATGGTAAAGGGTTGTCCTAGATCACAGGTTCCTAAGTGGGCACTAGAACTTATTGGAGGCAGTAGAGTCCAAAGGCAAATGGGGGATATTATGACAGTTATTGGGGTGGTGCACATGTACTTTTCTAATTAGAAATTTAATATAATAAAATACTTTGAAAATATCGGGGCGGCATTGGTATTTTTTTTTCTTGTAAACGTGGCAGTAGTCCTTAAAAAGTTGGGAACCTATGTCATAGACTAATTGATAATTGAACAGATTAATGTTCTACTAGTTTGAAATAGACTTCATTGGTCCTACCTCTCTTGGTTATGGGCATGACGGTTTATAAAAGAAAAAAACATTTAGCAGGTACAGGCTTTTCTGTAATGATACTATGTAAAATAATAATCAAAGGTATTTATTATAAACTTTACATAATGGGAAAAACTCACATAAATATTTCATATTGTTTAATTTAAGGTCACTTCACTTGCTCTATTGTAAAAATTATAAGGTTTTTAACTGACCTTATAAAGATAAGCACACTTAGGAAGGAGTGCACTAAGCAGATTATATTTTAGGGTGAGGCATATATTCTTAAGGGTTATATGATTTGCATCAAGAATCACTTTGAATTTTAATTAGGCTAAAAAAAGGATGCACAACATTATAAAATATAGTAAAGTAGTAGTAGCAGTAGTAGTATAGTACACTAAAACATACTTGCATTTATGACATGAATATTTTAAGGGGTTTTATTTTTTTAAACATGTAAAATACTTTTTATGAAAAAAAAAAACGCTTTACAAAATAAACTGCTTCTGGGTGAAAGACTGAGTTATGCAACATGATTATGAAAACCCTCCTTAAAACCTCCTTTCTTTTCCTTTCTAACCTTTTCATTAGTACAATGGGAGTGGGCTAGGGGATATCCTAGCAAATGTTTATGTTGGCTCTTTAAATATTCTTACCGTAGCACCACTGAGCTGTTGTTGCAGAGCAAGGGCGGCCTGGTAATCCGCATCAACATTGTCTACAGTGCCGTCAGCCCTCAGAAAACCAGCAGGCAGTGGTCCAAGGAGCAGCTGCAGAGGTTTACAAAACATTTACATCTAACTTTTATCTCCCTAGAGAGATAACATCATTCATATTGTTTTATAATATGAATGATGTTCAAAAGCAAATAAAGTATAAAACCTTTCAAGATTTAAAAGGTTTTTTCATAATTTTGAGATGGAATAATTCTGGCATTTGTGCCAGAGAATTATTCCCTTTTTCATGAAGGAAACATAATGCTTCACATATAAACATAAAACTTCATAATAACATCATATCATATTTTATTTTTCGTATTAATATACTAAATATCTATACTAAAATTAAAATGTTTTATTACAAATCTATCACTTAAAATATTTGCTTTTTGTAAAATCATATTATATGGGCCCATCTGAGCAAAACAATAAATAAGTAAAAAACAAATAAAATTACTTAATACATTATTCTATCATGTTTTAAAAGTTTACAGCAAAAGTTAACCATAGACCTTGTGTATGCAAAACCAATTATTGTATCTGTGATTTATTCCCTTTTCCGAGATATTATAAAGAGCATATTGTATTTAGATGCTCATGAAGAAATATTGCTTCTGTTCTGCAATAAGCAAGTACATAAGGAACCAAAAATTGTGTCTAGATATGTTAGATCGAAGAATAAAGTGTGGATAATAGGTACTCAGTTTAGTATCGCAAACGTAAACCATTGTTTTATACGTTCACAGATTCATGTTTTTTTGTAAAACTGAGTCAAAATAAAATGCATATTAAACAGTTCTTAAGTGCGCAGTGTTATTTTCATCCGAAACCGGTCTTTGGTCATTAATTTCGATCTAGTTTTATAGAACAAAGACGTAATTGGTTTTAACTTTCTTTTTTTAATATTCCAATTTGTTGTGGAATAATATACCGGAAAACAATACTTTCTAAATGATAAGATTATTTTAATTTTAAAAACAACGCAAAAACATGAATCATTCCTTTAAGGTACAAAATATATTGCAATATATTATAAAATATTTCAGCTCACCCTACGTCGGCGTTCCTCGTTCTTATCAGCTTCATTAGGCAAAGTAGAAGTCATATTTACTACTTCAACTGCTCTGCCTCGTAATAAAGAAAGTGTAATGTTTTTCAGCAAAGAAGTTTCTCTGACCAGAAATCTTGCGAACGTCTACTCTATTATCAATAAGTCAATAAGTGACAACAAGTCTGACAAGTACAAAATAAGACAGGTAAAAAAGTAGCACAAACAGTTGAGATTGACGTAGGAATCGATTTTGTTTTCAAAACATCGATATCGTTTCTATCTGCAGAAAAGTTTTTGATGTCATCAAATACTTTAATACAAACGAACTTTTCGCCAACAAATTGTATATATACTAAATTTGGACGAATCAGTGCAGTAACTATTACTTTATGATAAAAAGTTTTTCGATTAGAAATAGCAACGCAAATAACTTTGACAGCTGTGATTAATAGTAAAATACTTTAATTCAAAACAAAACAAATCCTATGAAGTAAAAATATGATTCGAGACTAGCCTGAACTACAATTAGAAATTAAAGGCCTAAAATTGCCTCAAGTTGTCTGTTGTTAACTGCGTGTCTATTTTTTAAGATTACGTTGGTCTTTAGTAGGTAGTCAACAAATTTACAGTAGAAAAATAATATAATTTATACTATTCAGTTCAAGGTACGTAAGACCTAGCTAAAACAGCTGTCTAGAATGTCATTGTCAACATATTTCTGTCATGAATGTCAAATGTTTTTGATTTTATATCTATTTAAAATCTTTTATTTAAAGAAGGTGTTTATTTTTAAAGGACTCTTGTCAATTTGTTCAGTTTTACATGTAACTTTAAGTGCGGGTTGAAAGTTTATAACATTTGCGTGCTTTATTAATTCAAATGAACATAAAACTTTAGACATTCCCTTGTTATTTTGACGTGAATTTTGTATTTGTATATTGATTTACACTTTATTCAGCAATGGATATCATCAAAACCCCTAAGGTAAGATTAAAAATGTTTGCAATATCAAGTAATGGTAAAAATATATAAATTTTTTCCCAAAATACTGTTTTTATTTATGTTGTATTCTTGGGCGTAATTCTTGTAACCTCTATTTTGCTGATAAGAATGTTATTTTAGATTATAGCGGCGTTCTAATTTCATTACGTTAATATTCCTAATGCTAAACTATGTCAATAGCCCTTATTGAACAATGGTTGATATTGAACTTGTCTGTTACTACCAGTGAATTTATAAACAGTGATAAGATAGTTTATTAATTGTTTACTCTAACAATATGTCTACAGCTGTAACTAATGGAATATTAATAGCCTACTGTTCATTTAATTTGGATATATTATTAATTATATAACATTTAATAATAGGCTTTAAGCTTAATTATTTCTCGGTTGAATCAATTTATTTAAAAGACCTTCACTAAAGTACTGATATACTTTTCAAATTTAGGGATACAGTCTTGAATTGTTCGGTAACAGTATTATTGACATTTACTTAAAAGTTATTATCCAATCAATTTAATTCAAATTCAGTGTGTTTTTGTGCTCTTTTATAATGTCATATTAAATACTGTATATAAGTATATATATTCCCAAGAATGGTTGGCGTCAGGCAGGCGGCCGGCTGTAAAACTATAGCCATAACCAGTTACAGTATGGACTGCAGTAGAGTCTAGGATATATGGAAAAGTAGTACATACTGTGCCGACCCTACGCAAGTGGGAAAAGGGCAGGGAGTTGATGACTTAAAAGTTATTGTATGAAGAAATAATTTAATAATATAAGTTTTTCATTAGCTCTTACTGCTTTATCATGATTATTTATATTATCTTTTATTATTTAAAAAAAAGAACATTAAATAAAAATATATGATGTATAAAGTACAGGTTTTTGGATAATCTATGTTTCAAGCATATAGTATATATTACTTTAGTGTTTGTAGTCATGTTAGAAATAAAGATGTCCTACGTCACCCTATGTCAGCATTGTTGGTTGGTGTTAGAGTAAGTTTATGATTTTTAAAGACGATATAATGAATGCATGACATCCTCCATTCTTATAATCAACTAGATGTTGTTAGCTGCTATGCATACATTCAAAAGATAGCTATCAGGAAAATAAAAAATAATGTTTTTAAATTTTAAGCTTACCAATATTTTATATAGCCTATCATTTGCACAATCACGCGTCATTAAGCTAAGCCCCCAATTTTCATTAACATCGGTCAAGGAGTAATAAAGCTATAACAGGACATACAAACAGACAGAAATAAATTTTACATAGACTATAATTTATGTAATGATGTTTTGTTGCTATATTATACCAGTTTTAATTAATATCGGCCCAGCTGTTCTAAAGTTAAATCTTGACCATAGACAGACATACAAAAATTAAAAAAAAAAAAAAAATAGTAAATTGTATTGGATGCTATTGGATTTCAGTGATGCATAACATAAATAATTATTAAAATTTTTTACAAAAATACTGAAATTACAGATTGACTACTCTAGACTTACATCACTCAAAACTCAACCTTAACAGGACAATGGAATCAGGACAGTACTATTATAAAATGAAAACTATTTTCAAGCTATAAAATTATTTAATGGAAAAAAACAGACACACACACAAACTAGACTGCTGACAAATGTTATATGGAACTTTGAAATTATCGTAAAAAAATACTGCTGTATAGCAGTAAAACAAAAGAAAACAAACCCTATCCTTTACATTGGTTCAAATAAGGGGAATGACATACAGATGACTCTTTTGTTCATGTTTTGTAATACAAGGGAAAAAGTCTAAAGTTATATTTACATAAGTATACATTTTTGAAAAACTGATATTCATGGCTACTGGCCTACTTAGATTTGAACTCTCGACACTGAAATTGAAATTTCGTTGCAGCAAATGTATATTCCTTATAAGCTTTACTTATTTCACTTTAAATAAGTTACGAAATTACGTATTCTTCAAATTATTTTATTTACGATTAAAACGTTTCCGCGCATGCTCCGTGTTCGGACCTTTAACATTTAAAAGCGACTTCAATACTTTATGTTTAGAGTTCAAAATCGCTAGATCACGTCGGACCTGGACATTTTACTAAGGACAGAGATTTCAGCGGTTCCGATTTTTGTTAGTATCTTTGGTGTCACTGTGGGGTAAGGTTTAAGTGAGCGAGAAAGGCGCGAGAATTATATCACAGATAAAAAATAAACTTAACTTACTATTTTTTTTTATTTCTAATGAAATGACTGTCTGAATACGATGAATTTTTAATCGATTATTGCTATAATTAAAATCGATTCGCGACTTTTTTTGTTTTAAAACAACCGTTTTGGAATTTGAAAGTCTGTCGAGAAAGAAATCATGGCATTAAGTTCATTATCACCGTCGAATATGCTGGGCGAACTCGGTCGGCTCGCCAGCTGGCTCAAAGGTGATTGTGTTGCACCCGAAGAATTTGCCGGCCTTGCTGTCACTGAAAAGGTGAGAAAAACACACTGAACATATTTATAACGCTGCTATTTTACTCTTTACGGCTCTTGTTTTTGTTCCATAATCATCTTAGTAAACGTTGATTTGGTAACATAACACGTCCGTAACCCAGTGGGGTAGGCAGAGATTACGGATTTCCCATTGGAGCTATCCTGGCCTCTCTTGCTGCTTTTACATCCACCCATTCATACGCATATATGCTCGTCGGTTAAGGAGTACCCGTTCTTATATCGTTGATTTGTTGGATTGTTAAATAATATTAAACTATTTCACGCCTTTACTTTAAAATAATAGGCTGAATTGTATACAATTCATTTACATAGTTTCACTAAAATCCTTTCGACTATTTTGTTAGGTTGTATGTATATTCATTACAAATATTGTATTTTTACCGTGTTTTTCGGATTAATGATCGGAGATTGGTATCTCGTCCAATACGCATCAACCTATAAATACAGTAATATTCCAATAACTCGTGTATGGTAAAGTTGTAAAAAATAAATTTTAAAGGTAAATTTTTAATCACACCTAAAGTGATAAGTGAAGAGATGTATGTATTGTTATTCGTTTCGTATTTAACTTCAACTTTGTAGGCGAACAAGTCGATCACTCCGATATTGCATCATATAGTAATTAATAATCAATATAAATACAAAAGCTGTATTGTTTCATCAGAATATATTATGTAACAGAATTTGGTCGTCTTTGTGTGATTCACGAAATGAGCCAGGACACCATGCGGGCCATTTTACGGATGCAGTTTTAAGTCAGACAACTCTAAAACAGGCGTGAATGTATTTATACTTCTGCTTATCGTTGGATAATCGAGGCGTCGAAAGCGTTCCCTTGTCATACCTTCCTCCCCCCTTTCTTTATCTATTATCATTTAAAAGAGGTTGGCAAATCATTTCTAACTCTTGACAATCGCGAATGTTAATGGGTGGTCGTCTGCGTCTGCTCGTTTGTATCTTACGAATAAAACCTCGAGAAGTAACATAAGTTTTGTTATTTTTTATTATTGTAATGCAATAATGAAATTCATTCGTTTGACCCCGGGTAAGATAGCTCATTAAATAAGAATAACGAATTTGATTGTACAATAGCTCTTATCTAATTAAGGACACTTGTTTAAAACTAAATTAATAAACAATTACACAAATTTCTATGAATTTATTAATGTTGATCTATAAAATGGCGTTTCTGATTATGTGTTTTCATTATATAAGGTATTATTGACTTTATAACATCATTAATAAAGGTTAAAGTTGAACGTTTAATTTTGTTGACTGAAGTGCATTTGGCCGTATCTATTTAGTATGCTAAGAGTTTTGATAAACGAACATCGAACTTCAATTAATGTAATGTATTAAATGTAAAGCAAGATTACATATAATACATCTTCTCGGTAAATAGTACCCGGACAGAGTAGGCAGAGGGATATAAATCTCTCCTAACGCTCACCATTTTACCATTTTCTTCCCGTAACATACGAGGAAATGGCGTAGATTTTTCAAGGATACGGATAATTTCCACCTCATAATTTGGCGCGTTTTGACTTAATCTTTAGGTTTTGAAGATGGTTCTTTGTGTTCATATGTGTGTGGAGGACACTTTGAAATGCTGTAACATAAAGCTCTCATATCAACTTTTTAAGCGTGTGAGTTTTGATGAGTTTGAGTGTAGTTTTATTATGATAGAACTAATGTTTTGAAATTGAAATAACTTTTTATTTCTTGTCAGCAGTACTCTCAGTCAATTCGGTCATTTGATATTAAATGGTAAATTTGTTTCGAACATCGACTTGATAGCGGTACACTTTTTGGTTGATTGACCAACTTTTTTGTACAGGCCAATGGACTGATTCTATTGACGCATAATATTAAATTGATCTTGAGACTAAATTGTAAACGTTTACAAAGTTCAGACTTTTGTACCATTTTTAATTGACAATTTTTGTAAGTTAACTCACCAAAATAACTGAATTAAGTAGAAGATATTTTGAAATATTAGTAAATAATTGAAATCAATTGTGACCGAAAAGCAAGTGCAAGTACATTTCGGTCCTATATACTCTATATAAGAGTATCTAGCGGTTTTCTGTATACTCTTTATATGGAAAGTTTTGGTTCGAAGCCGGAAACAACGTTACAAGTAAGCTAAGAATCGAACCGTCAGAATGTTTGTCTTATTTACATTCTGACACTTAACCATTTCTTGTTTTAATCTTTTAATAAAAATAAAAAACAAAACAGACATTGATTCATATAATTATATAAGTAATTATTTTAGCCACGGAACATCTCATTACAAATCCATTGAACCCAAACAGAGATTCTCATGAATCTTTCCAACTAATATCTCACTTGCCATTTAAAAGTAAATGGGACCCACTTGCGAATGTCCCTTTCCAATAACTTTGAAAAAAAAAACCATTAAAACACTTAACTCCTTCTCTTCTTTTTTGGAAGTTGATTAATATCAGTAGATTTTTAAATTAGATTCAGTAATGTAAGAATATCACACTATTTACTTGAAGCTTACATTCTGAATATAAATTGCAAGTTGTCTTGATATATATTAGCAATACGATGAGATTGTCTCCCATTTGTTTATATACTTCGCGACGCACAAAGATAAATTCCTTGTAGACATTGTACAACGCTTCAACTTCATTATTCCTTTCCCAAGAGTGCGTTTCAGTTGATTCAGTAGGATACGGATTTAGTAAAAATGTGAATGTAATACAAATATACAGATTTATTGACGAATAAATCTATATTAAACAACTGCACGTCGAAAGTTGTACATTGCAAGTTTCTAATGATAAAATCTTCGCTTTCATCATACACATCATACTTCTCTTACATCTCGTACATCTTACTTCTCTTTCTTGTAACGAAATGTGCCTAAAATTGATGCGTCCTTGAAATTTCATTTATGATTCTCTTCTAATCAGCGGATCGTTGCTTAAGTAGTTGTAATGAAAAAAGCAAAAAGATCTCATATTTTGCTAGTTATATCGACTGAAAGTTTAGTAGATATTTGACATACTCGTAATTTTCATTTATTTGTCTGTATGTTTAACAACTCCAAGCCCTCACTAGCTTAATAAATAATACTCTAAATTCAATGTAGAGTCTATTATAAGCAGCCCAGTCTAATGTTCAGTGACTTGGATAACTTAATTAAGTCAATCGTTCAACCGACATTCTCTGCAACGTAACTTAAGGGAGCTTTGATTTAATCTTGTAACGGAGCTACCTCATAATTTAAAGGACTGGTTTCAGACATATCTATGCGACTTAACCCCATACCTAACTTAAGTAATACTAGCTTAACATGCCTGGGTGAATTTCGATAGTGCACATTAATAGTAAAAATATTTATATTGCCTGCGATTTCTAAATAATGTAGCTTTGCAATAGTGTAAGAATTATTAAAATTGTTTTATTTGTTTTTCGCTGACGGCCACACAAAGGTAGCTAGTCAGGGATTGCGCCGATATGGTCCTAAAAACTTTTCTTCTCCCTTCTTCTTCTACATCGTTATCTTCAAGAGCTCGTCGGTTTTGGGTACCTCTTTATATCGCTTTCGTTTAGTATATCTACATCTTCTCGATATATACACCTACTAACACCGCTAATCATTTTTACCTTAGAGGATACTAATATATATGAGGATATATTTTTATCGATACTGTTTGGGTTATTTGTAGAATAGAATGTATTCCTAGAATGTTTCGTAAAGACTAACAACGCATTTATTAGTCTTCGGGCTCTGGAAATGTAGAATCGCAGTACTTTTCCTTTTTTTTTTTTAAATGAAGTAATATTAGAAACTACGAGGATATAAGAAAAAATTCTCTTGCATCTAAATTATTATAAAGCAATTTCCAATAGGAGTGACAACGGAAGGAACTCCGCGTGCCTTCAGGACACACACACAGCCGATGCTACGTGGCCTTAAAACCTATTTCTCGAGATGCCTCAACTTGTGTAGTTGAAGATTGAAATTCCTATGTTATATAGATGTTGCCCGCAGCTTTGCGCCTATTCGTCATTTATTATTCTTGTTACAATTTTTAGTAATTTGCTTACGTCTTTAATGGGTTAGGATTATACGTTTATTAAGTCTGAAAGTTATTGTTGTCAAATTATAACAGGTAATATTAGTTAAGATGAAAATACTATGTGTTATTTTATAACAGTAAAGTAACACATAGTATTTTTATGTCTATATGCATACTCTTTGTATATATACATAGTATGGAGTTTGAAGTGGTCATTAATAACCATTTTAAGTTTTAATGAATATTAACTTAGCGCTGTCTCCAGAGTTGGTGGTATCATACATATATCTATGCTTCTAAAGATTTAATACATAACCGTCGAAGTTTTTGTCATCAAAAAGTTTTTTAATCAATATTCGGTAAAACGTTTATTTTAATTTTTTTTTTGATATCTTTTCAACTTCAAGAGTTTTTTGTAAGCGTTTTAAAAACAAAAATTGTAATTTCTTTTCAAATAATTTTCGTAACGAAAATCTTGTGCGTACAAAGAAATAACTTTGTTATTTTATAATTACAACTTTTCGTTACGGCAATTTAAATTCCGCTGTCTTATAAAAAAAAAACGTAGATTTGGTGCGAATTTATACGTTTTATTTATTATTTCTAAGATAAGACAAATAAAATAACGTCCCTTGATCGCATCAGTCTGCCTGAGCGCATTAAACTAAAAAACTACCATTCTTTGAGGTAGTTGTTTTGAGTCTTATACGGTTTTCACGAAATTGAATTGTTTTATAAGGATGGTATATAACTCAATAAGGTTTTGTTATGTATGTTATATTGTTCATATCTAAAATATGAAACAGTTAAATAATAATTATAATATTTAATAACATATTTGTCCTGTGTTCGGACGGTTGATTATTTCCATGATGTTAGAGCCGTCGTCAACTGTTCACTGTATCGAATAATTCTAACGCGGCAGTCTATTATCGAAAATTATGTTAATAACATACCTAACTT
>DWLR01004871.1:0-11575 GCA_018246295.1 Papilio alexanor hazarajatica | reverse complement strand
ACTGAGATGTTGTATCTACGTGCGTCAACTATGCCACATATTCGCTTTTGTAAAAAATATTTATAAATACTATCTATGAAATGTTATCCAACAAAAGGTATAATATGAACATACCACGGCTTAATTTTTGGTGGATAAAATACGATGACGTATCTTCGAAATGTTGAAATGTATTTTTGAAATTATGTACACAAGTACACAAGACAAAATACGCTATTATGGAAGAAATCATATTGAAGAATTAAATTGAGATTCGGTTAGTTCTCTGATGATGAATAACAGATATGAAATGCTTACTGAATAATGTAATCTTGTTATTCAGATAATATATATTTAAAGTTGAGAAAGAGTAAAAAAACTGTAGTTAAGCCCACAAATTTTAAAAATGTATACTAGATTGTTTTATTGAACAGTTCAAAAAAGTGTTAATAATAATAATAATATTCTGGGACATTATTCACACATTGCAATCGGATCCCAAACTAAGCAGAGCTTGTGCTGTGGAAACCAGATAACTGATATACTACATATACTTTTCTTTTGTAAATACATACATATATAGATATTTACACTCAGACACAAGACAAACAGACATGTTCATGCACACAAATGTTTGTCCTGGATGGGAATCGAATCCACGACCTGCGGCGTGAGAGGCAAGTATCTTGCCACTGCGCCCAATCAGTCGAGTTAATACATTGATAATTCTTGTCAGGACGTTAGGTAGGTTAGATTTTTCTTCAGATACATGTCAAGTTAATAAAATAAATTTATACATATATAATTTTTAAGCGTGTTTCGTATATCAAAAAAATATCTTATATAAATGAATCAAAAAATAGTAAATCTTTTAGTATTATAATGGTGTAGAATGTTAAAGAAAACATATTTTTTATTTCCTTATAGCATTTGATGCTTTTGTGAAGAATGTAATGAATGGGTTGACTATAACAATAAATGTGAAGATACTGGTGAACGCGATCAGTGCATCAGTGAAGGTTGGCCCAGCCCACGTTCTGAAAAATAATTTATCGAATCCAAAGCAGAGGCTGACACTGGAAGCACCGAACGCGACGATTCCAAAACAAATATGCGTGAGCTTAGAGATAGTGCCGTTGAAAACTCGACGCCACTCGTACGCGTATAATGAAGCCAAACCATTGATTAAACTGGCAACATTGAAAACCATTGCTACCAACGCTGAAAGAAAAAAAATATATTTTCAGGACAGCAAAAAATTGCACAAAATTATGAAATATCTACTAATTTTTGTAAGTAAACAAATTTGTTAGAGAATCTTGATAACAATTACGTTGTCAAAGTTTTAGAAATGTGAATAATATCAATGAAATGTTTGATTATCATTACAATTTATCAGAAAAAAGGTATCTTATCGAAGTTATAACGATAGCTTGTGATAACACAAAATTTGTTCAGTTATTGGTCATCATTAAAATAGCAGTATTTAGGGACTGAACTCAAAAGCTATCGGTAAATCTGTTACATTGTATGTGATATAATATTTAAAAATCATTCATTGTTCTCCTGCTCAGTTCCCTCTCTATTTTTCCTCTTCCACCTTCTATACTAATCGTTATTTCCATCAACTATAACAGTTAAAAATACAAAATAAAATCTCAGCAAATTGTTTACTGAACTAACTTACCCAATTGTCCGTGGTATGTATTCCAGTGAACAGTTTTATCTAGAATTTTGACCAGACTTCCAGACAGAGCCATTCCTGAGCCCAAAATTTGTAGAATCCAATGAGCACGACGTTTGTCGACCAGTCTTAGTTTAGAAGACCAACCGTTTTCAGAATGTAAACTAAGAATAGATTCTGCCATAAGCAATTGGTACTAAAAGAGAAGGCAAAGAGAATAGAAAATATTCCGATCATTTATAGTTACCTATAAGAGAGCATAGAATGAAGTATAAAGAAAACCCAATTTGAAGCGCCAATAGCCTATTGGCTTAGGATAAGGACTGCGGATCATGAGATTGTGGGTTCTAATCCCTCCATTCGACTACTGGCGTTTCTCATATCCCAGCACAAGCGTTTAAGTTTAGTTGGAATGGTAAAAAAGGGTAGTTCCTCTTTTTAGAGTCTCACATATAATTTCCATATTTCGATGACACTGATTTTATGATAATTGTTTGTTCAGCAACTGGACGTAGTGAATAATATAGAATTCAATTATCTGGAAATTATTCCAGATAATTGAATTCTTTTTAGCGAATGTATATGTGTGCAAAATTCAAGTGTGCTTGCTTTTATACTAATCAACTAATTAACCTACTCTGACTGTCCTTTCCTAAAAGCTATTGTGTTCTAAAAAAAATATAGAAAATAAAATGCAACAGTGCGTTGTAAACTATTGCTTAAACTCACTAAGTAGGTGATAGACCTTCTAAAGATGGATCGATTGATGAATGAGGGCGGCAAGAGAGGCCTGTGTCTATAGTTATAGTGGATGTCTGCTGGCTTATAAAAATGACGATGACAAATGCCTTATAAAGTTTAAAATGTAATGTATTAGACTTACCCCAATAACACACAGAAGGACATGTATAGATGTTGCTCCCATAGGCATGCCATTCGATAACGAAAACATCACAGCAACACCCACGACAACACCGATCAGTATGTGAGCTATTAAATTTGAAGTCGATTTAAAGATGTACAACTTATAATTGATTCCTACTTGTGGCCCTGCTTCAGGTTGACTTTTACTTGCAACACTAACTTCAGGGTCAGGAGAGAAATTTGGTTCCACGACATTCGGCGGCATTTTGCACGTCTGCTGTGAAGATTACAGCAAAAATGATAATACACGTGACAAAATTGTATTTATAGTGAACTGTCAAAAAGATTATTTGCGATGATTAACTTTATCTTGCATACGCGAACACATCACATAATATTACATTGAAAAGATTAAAAAATAAAAAAGCCAATTTCTGATAAATGTTTTATTACTCTTAAAAAACTGTTGAAATTACTATTAAGAGGATTATATAGGAGAGGAGGCATTAAGAGGATGTGGCTGAGAAGGAAGTGCCTATTTTTTTGTCTATCCCTCCTCTGTCTATTAAATCTAGGCAACGCATCTGCATCTCGCAAATGCTTGTTGCAGATATCTATGGGTAGCGGTCCTGTTGTAAAAAAAAACATTGGTACATATATACATATATATATATTCATTCAATTTCAGCCTTTATATCAACATAAAACCAATTAAGTTAGTAAAGATAAAAACGTGTCATTGATAAATTTGGAGCAGTTAAATAGTAGGTGTTTTGTAGGTAGTAATGAAACGCAATTTGTTTACAGTCAGCAAATTTCACCTTGTAGCCCTAAAATTTAATTGGATCGAATTCCATTAGTAAAGGTCGAAAGGGGGCAACTAAATTGTGCTGACCAAAACACCAGTTTATTAGGTGGCCCATCCGTTAGGAAGGTATCCCCAAACCGCAGGTTTGTATATTTTTTATTAATTTGTTAATTATTATCATTATTATATATTATCATTATTATTCTTATACGTGATTAAGATGTATATCAAATAGAATGGCAACGTTAAATCTAGAAATCGCGCATTTGATTTTTGTCATATGACAGATGTACTAAACCAAGGGTGAAATGAAACGTTATATTAGTGTATGTCATTCGATCACATTACTGTTTTCGATGTTGGAAGATGGTAAACTCCTAATTTGGTCATTAAAAAAACAGTTTACACATTATTTTTATAAATGTGTGTTTTTAATTAAAATTGGAATGAGACTTCATTCAATTTTTATAATAGCTCTCTGTAGTTAGCTGTCGTTAAATTTAGTTTAAAATTACTTAGATGTCAGAACGAAGAATTCAATAACAGAGAGACGTTTGTTAACGCACCGGGCCCGGCTTTCATTTGGCGTCGCCCCTAGGCACTTAAGTTTACATTAAAATTGTCCAAGCGCGAAATTGATCTCTTAGTGAGGGGATCGCTCGGCGAAAATATAAATTGCCACGTGACACTATGGATATTTTACTCAACCTTATAATATTTGCTTTGCTTAACATAAACGATTTTATTTATAGATTTTAAATCTATGAGGAAATAGCTTCAGCTTCCTCATAAATACATAAATAAATTGCAGTTTTTGCACTATCGAAACCTATTCGACAAGAAATATACAATTCAAAGTAATCCCATGGATAACATTGAGTTATTAACACTTATTTGCCTGGCAGATACGTATTCATTTCCCTGCAGTCGTGGAGTCCGCAACAACATCTGTTGCACGAATAGTCCGCTCGCCCGGTGAAATATCACACGAAATTTTCTGTGTTTTGCCTGATGAGTGGGGTTCTGGAGGCCCAATTCTAGTGCTTTTCACCTAACCACCTTTTTCTAATACGGAAAGATTGGGAAGGGGAGGTGGACTCCCGAGGAGAGTTGGCGTCAGGCAGGCGGCCGAAATTCATTATTATAGCCATTATAGCCAAAGTCAACTTCAGTAGAGTCCAGGACATATAGAAAAGTGTAGTACTCTTCTATATACTTATATGTACTTACTTATATATTACTTATCTATTATATATAGGTGGGAAAAAAGATGACAATGATGATATGTATTCAGTTTCCTGAGGTTTTAAGGATTCCAATTTCATGCGCCAAGCCATCATAACATCAAATATCTGTTATTTGTTTTATAACGTTTTATTCATTGGTTTCTTTTCAATTATGATAGATCTACATAAATCTAAACATTTTTAACGACGACGGTGAAAATCACGCTACAAAAATCTCGTTGACTATTCTGGAAATAAATAGCTCAAGGTGATATTTATTAATCTGCAATTAAAACGTAATTCAATTGTCATTAATTGATTGTATAACATAAATGTAATAGATTTACTTGAAAGATAAATTGTTATTTTGCTTGAGTAAGAGAGTTCGATAAACCTAAATCCAACGGAAATTGCTACACACAAATATTACATTTTCAAACCTATAGCCAGTACACGGATCTCACAAATCTAGAAGAGAAGTTACTTCATGTCGTTGTCTTTTGCATTTTACGCTGATTTAACCCTTCGCAAAAAGAATAATTTTGCTACTACTAAAACAAAAAAAAAAAACACATGACAAAATGTTTAATGAATGCAATATATACAATGACAAGTAACATGCTGATCAGGAGGTTTGCAGTATGCTCTAGAGATGTAAAATTAACCTTGTTTAGAGTATACTGCCAATCATTCTATACTTGCAGCCTCTGGTCCAACTTTTCTATACGAGTGAACAATGGCCTTCGCGTCCAATACAACAACGCTTTCAGGGCACTATTGGGGCTTCCGCGTTACTGCAGTGCATCAGGGATGTTCATGGAGGCGCGGGTCGATGGTTTCGCCGCCATCAGACGCAAGTGCATAGCGTCCCTCATGGGACGGGTGCGCGGCAGCCGCAATACTTTTCTAATGGTGATAGCGAGTCGTATGGATAGTCCATTGTTCCAACATTGGGTTGACGCCATAATATAAAATAATTAAATAATAAATTATGTAAAATTAAAATTAATTGAAGGAATAATATGGATGTAATATCTGAAGTAAATAAATAAAGTAAATAAAAAATATGTTACAATAAAATTTTGACTAGAAGAGCTATCATAATAAATCTACCATAATAATTAATTCAATAATTTGTAATTACCTTTAATTTGGTTAAGTGTAACCCAAATAGCCGCTGCCTAACAGCTTAGCATAAAAACCACTAACCTACCATGTTTTTGCAATCGCGAAATTGGATAAACATTAATTAAAGCCACTTCCATACTCCTTAAATCACTTGAACGCTACTCAAATCTTGATAGAAATGGGACGTAATCAAGGATTAATTTTCTACGTGGATTATTTTCAATCCACCGCCGTATGTGAGAATATACCTTCAATTTAAAGGAGCTCCACATTCCGGTTGATAATTTATGTTTGAGTTATTTTAATAACAATACTGTATGTATTGTTATTAACTGGTATATATGTATGTATTGGTTTTTCCATCCATATAGAATAAATTGATTTAGCTTGGATGTCCCATACCAACACTCACTTTTAGAACATAAACTTGTCCCGTCTCTATTTCTTCATACGTTTTTCAAATATAACCAAACTACCAAAGCTTTACCTTGTCTAGTTTAGTCATAATGTTCTCTCTTAAACCTTTAAAATGATGACAATATCGAAATTAAACAAGAAATAGTGATTTAAATTAAGAATTAATTTGAGAATTTACTGCAGTGATTCGGTCGTGGCGTATGTTTTCAATGAATTAAAATTTTAGGAACTCTACGACTACTTTATATGACTATCCAAATTTAGTTTACTAAGATATAGACAAAAAACAAAGATATGAAAAAGGAGGAAGATTTTTATAGCTGCTTATGTCATTGATACGGCAGTTTTGGCTCTTTTACGTAAATGACAAATTAATGGAACTACATCTTCATGTTTAAAATATTTTTTTTTTTAATAACTATTTATAAAAATGACATTAGTTTAAATAAAAATGACTGCTTCCTTCCTAAGTAAACTAAAAGAAATATATCAGATTAACCACATGATGGCGTATTTCTTATTCTATCATAAGAATATTGCTTATTCCAGTCTCGCCACTTGCTGCAGAGTCAATAAAAAAGCAGTAACATCTCTGTGTTGTTGCTTGACGTAAGAAATAGATGAAACGATTTTTTTATCATTGAAGTTATCATCTCCCTGCCCACTTATTTGGGTGTGGCAGATTATATACTTCTCTTCTCTCTATTAGCCATCAATTTTGAATTCATGCTCTCCTTATTCATATTTTTACACAATTCGTCCATACTTTCATCGGTCTTCCTGTACCCTTGTACCCATCGTATTTTATGGACTACTAAAAATTATAGATTAGATTTATTCTTTAACGTACCAACCTATTATAACAACCTACCTTCTATTTACATATTATTTATTCATTTATCTACATACGTACTATTTCTTCTACATAAATGCGACGAGCTTATGTGAGTAGTGCAGTCGTATAGATTAGCCTAGTGTCAGTTGGTGTGACTGCAGTCCGCGGTTCATTAATTTGTTTACTTTTTTAATGCTAGTGTCAGATAATAATTTTTCGCGTTGTGACAGGAAGTGAAGAAAATTTGTGATTCTGTGAGTTTTTAACATCTTTACATCATCGTTTAAGACTGGATTTTGACTTAGTCGACTAGATCTTGTGAAAGCTGGAGCAGGCATCGGTTGGTGAGTAATCAGTTGGTACTGTAATTATTTTTTGCATACAACGCAACACGTTTGAATGTAAAGAATTTGTACTTTAGCAGTGACTGAAAATAGTTGTGTTACATTTTTGTTGAAATTTAAATTTAACAAGGAGAAAACCTTCTTGTGTCTTTTAAATTTTTTTTTTAAATGTTGAAAATGAATTGTGGTCTACGAAAAATTGACCGATAAAATTGTGCAATAAATTTTAAGTGGTGTATTTACAATATAGATAACACGTATTGTTGGAAAATATTAAATTTATGTTCGCGCTCAACACACACTTGAATGAAGGCTCCTTTTCATTTTATAGCTTGTGTGTGAAGATTTACGGCGGCCTTAAAATAAAATACAATTTCATACCTCAGTCTGCGGCCCACATGTAGGGAATTATAAAAATCTACATAAGGAATGTGCTTCAAGATTTCATTTTCATCTCTCGTATTTTATTAAAAGGGCTGTTATTGAGACAATAAAAAAGATGTATTCTTGTGTATTGTGGTACGTAAAATACATCCACGAATCTGAAAAAATATTAAATGAGTTATAATATAATAGCTAAGGTAAAAATCACCGTGTTCGATTACTTATGGTATTAGGAAAACTTTACATGTAGTACATATTATATAAATCTTTGTTAGTTAATAAAATCAAATAGGTGGTACATTAGGTTAGCAGCAGATCTGCAACTACGTACAGATTGGAATACCTATTGAAGCCGAGTCTAATGTTGAACTGCTTACATTTTTACTTACTGCAGAAAGATGCTTACTTTCTGTCCTGTAGAAACAAATCAATATGTTGCTTTTGCACAAAAGATATCGGATAACCTGGTAAACTTAGTGGCGTCGTTCTCGGTTATGCAGAACCAGATGACGCCGACAATCGGCGTGTCCTACGGGAAACGACGTCGAAGACGGGTGTTGAGGAGGTGTACCCCCTTTTTTGAATTATGATTTTTGGATTCTTTATGGTTATGGGAGTTGGAGAGCAGTGTGTAAACACACTGCTCTCCAACTCTCCAACTCTGTTTTGTTAAGTTTGAATTAACATTTCATTTCACTTTTTATTTCAAGGATCGAGAAAGGGACGTAAAGAAATGAATGAAAAAATAAAAGTTACATTCGAGTACCTTTACATAATAAATAGGCAGCTCTCAGAGTGAGACTGTAATAATTAATGCGCTTAGGGTAAAGCCGTGTAGAATGCGAGACATCAATAGTAAACGCGGGATGCTCAGCGCCGGAGGAAATCCGAAAAGTATTTCCGCACCGTGTGTTACAGAGCGGGCCGTATTAAGTTACGAATATGTGCCCTTCTCACTTTGATACAGGTTGAAACTTTTTCCACAATAACAATATTAAATTACGATATTTAGATTCGAACGCACTC
The DNA here is from genome assembly GCA_018246295.1 of Papilio alexanor hazarajatica. Lineage (NCBI taxonomy): Eukaryota > Metazoa > Arthropoda > Insecta > Lepidoptera > Papilionidae > Papilio > Papilio alexanor. The sequence goes on along the minus strand of DWLR01004871.1, from coordinate 2,880 downwards.
GTGATACTTGTCATCATTCTGTTCATGTTATCTACTTATTTTACAACTTTATACACATTACGTATGTACGAGAACTTAATATTAATATTTTTTACTAGTTCATCTATGGGTCATATAAAGACAAAAAGTGGTAGATATGTAAAATATTATAAAACAAATGTTAAAGTATATTGACAATCTGAAGGAATTTAAATAATTTTAAATGTTTACATTAAAGACCATGGATTAAACTTTGTAAATAGCGGGTAGTAATAGCTGTCTGTAATTGTGCTAGTAGTGCCTCAGTATGGAGATAAGAAATTGATAAAAAAAAACATTTATTCACTAAAAAAAAAGGAGTAGGTTCTGAATTTGTGACTATTTTTACATTTTCTATTTAAAATCATTGTCCTCTTTTAATTTAAAGTTGTTTAATATTAATTAATAAATAAAAATTGGATATTCACACGTTTAATTTTTAATGTCATTGAAATTGAAATGTTATGGTTACGTCCGTAACATATACCGGAAATTATCATATTGGTAGATTTAAGACAAGCCCTGCTTGGGTTTAATGAATTTGTAATGAGAGGAACCATGGTATAACCACGGTCTTGTAATGACTTGAAAATGTTATTACTGTTTATTTGCTAATAGTTAAAATAAATTAGAGACGTTCTTCTATCAGCATATATCATACTGCTTTGAACTAGAAATGTATCCTGCAGGGCACGAGGGGAGGCTCAATCGTCTATTACTCTACATTATGAAAACGATTATAGGGTAAGGCATTAAAGCGCGTTACGAGTTAATTTTAGGAGCGGTATGCAATATACTGTGTGGGATTTCATGGTATTTAATGTTTAGTTCCATATTGATGCATAGACATTTCATAGGAGAAATAGTACTTGTAGTCTATTTTTTTTTTGTTGAAAGATGCTTAAAAGATTAACTTGATATAAATTGACCACTGCATCTCATCGTCATTATCTACCACGTCACAAGACCTTTGTTAGTATGGTCAGCTTTTTTGTAATGAAGTTTAAATTCTACAATTGCCCATTTACACTTTACAATTTAAACTTTAAATAATAGTAATTTATTGTAATTGCAAGCTTCAAAATACGTAGCTTCAATATGATCGTATAGTTGAGCTATAAAATTATAAGTTTCAGACTAGACTGGCCAACAGTTGGCGCTACTTCGTAGCTTCGTAGCTACGCGGCGCTGGTCAGACGGAAACTTCAAAATTAATTTTGAAGTTTGATCGAAAAATGTTTTCTCCGCCGTCGTAAGTCCCCGACTTAGAGGATCGCCAATCCAATAAAGTGTAGTATGTTCTAGCATGACAAGATTATTTAAAATATTTTATGTTACATTCATAAATTACGTTTCTGAGCAGAACACTGTTTTCGATAAGGATAGTATTAAAGTCCGATTTATTATAATATAATATTTTTAGTCGCTAGTCGTAATAACTTACGACCTGTTTCTTTTTAAGCACTAGTGACATAATGATGGCTACATTATTTTTGTTTTATTTATATAAATGATTGTATTGTTAATAAAAAAAAATAAGTACAAGATTTGTGAATGTTAGAAATTTATTACATTTTGTAAATAATATTGGGGACAAAGAACTAATTAAAAAATAATTCAAAAACAATGTTATTAAGGTTACTGCCAATACTTTTCTTTGGGTTATTAAGGCGGGTCGCTAATAAAGTAATAAATAACGTAGTACTTATTGTATATAATTGTGTATATCCCTAAAGTGTTTTAAATTAACATTCACATTAGTGTTACTTTGTATTATTGATTTATATCATTAGCTATAATAATTGAAATTGCTCATTGCTAAAACATTCAAAAGACATTTGCTAGTCGTCGTGATTAAAATGTAATCTTCAAAAAGACGTACATATCTCTGTGGTTATCGAAATTATACCTATATTCATTGAAATACCAAAAACGATAACGTAATATAGCAAATAAGATTAAGGTAAGAATAAGAAATACATATAAAATGACATAATTTTTCAGTAAACGCACCCACCTGAAAGAATAAGTATTTTTACAACTAAGACATTGTTTCTTTTTTGTTTTGGCAACACATAGTTTAACGCATAAATCGTTTAAATCCAGAAATTGACATGTTTAATCTCTGTAACAACCAAAAAAGTCATATACTACCAAAAAAGTCGAACTGGGCATTAAGATGCTTTGTAAAAAAGAAGAAAAAAAAACTATTGAAAACCAGGAGAAGTAAAAATGTAATGTAACAATATTCCATGTTTTAGCGATGTACACACTTCAAAGCTTTAATGTCTTATGTTTGTATTGTATTGTAAAGTTTTTTTTATAAATTATCATAATCAAGAACAAATAAGTTTACGCAACGAGTTTTCATTTCATCTTTATTTTCATTATTCATCTATTTACTTTTTTACAGGTTAGGAATGTGTTTGTATTACATCATGTCATATCACTTATCACGTCTTTCATCAATAGAATGTAAATATTTATTTTTGTGAACCCTTATATGGATTACAGATTGCTATAAAATCTGTAATCCATATAAGGATTGTAGAAATTGCTATTGATATGATTTTTTTTAACTGAGTCTAACTAAACCATAGTGGGTGTTATTTTACTAACGAGCTACTCGTATATTACTATGTGACTTGGAACTTAGTTGTTAGAGCACCCACATATTAAGTTCACAAGTTACACATTGCAAACATTTATAGTAAAATAATTTCATTTTTCATAAAGTTATTTTATTAGATATGAGACAAAACGATGTTTCATATTTTTGAAATTCATTTTGGATGCGGCATTATTAGTTATGATGCCGCATCCAAAGAAAGCCATGAACTTTGTTCACCAATTGAAGGTTGT
>DWLR01004870.1:0-11576 GCA_018246295.1 Papilio alexanor hazarajatica | reverse complement strand
ACACAACGTAGAACAAAGTCCTAATCTAGACGATCACAAATGATATTAATCACTGGCCAAATATAAAATAAACCTTGTGAAAGATCAAAATGATTTACATCTTGGTCACATACATATTTTGAAGTCGATTTTATATCGGCTTCTGCTTATTTCACTACGTAATTTCATACATGGTGTGAAGGAGTGATGAAGGTGGGAAAGGGGTGATCGGTTACAATATCATGAAAGAAAATATAGTTGATTTTGGGGACCGACCGCTGCTCGTGCATCGTTCACCTTTCTAACGACCGCATTAAAAATGATAAAGCATCTTAATTTGCAAAGTTTCCGCAATGAGCCGACTTAATTGGTACTTGTAACGTTCCACGTTACGTATTGTCAGATCGCTTAGAGGTACAAATATCCGGCTTCTGTGCCTGGAGGTGTTTAGTAGACATGAGATGTGCGTATGTGTTTGTGGATCGGTGGCATCGGTGTTACCTTCTGCGAATAAGTAATGATGCAAATAGGCTATGGATAGGGAGAACACACCTTAAATCTCACGTGTAGGATTGGCGTTACTTCTAGGAAGTTATAAGAATTTAGATAAAATTATTATTGCAATCTAGATATTTTAGAGGACGGAGATCTTATCAACTCGCGTAAGTGTATGTTTATAGACAGCTATATCTATGAATCAGTGAGAGCGGTGTACCCGTATTAATCCATTAAAAACGCAAATTATCTTAAACACAAGTGTCCCAAACCGTTTAAATAGAGAAAAGACTGGACTTTGGATTCTACACACAAACAAGTCACCATTAATTTAAATAATCACAAATAATTTATAACAATTAAATAGAGTTACATGGAAATTATTTGAATATATTAATTCCTGTAACATCCGCCGCCTTACACAAAGTTAGTAAATCAAAAATTCATTAGACAAACAATAAAAGCGTAATAAACCGTGGAAACAAATTATTCGGTATTAAATTCCGTACTCCTTTCATTATTATAGTACTAGAATCTTGTTGACTCAATCGATACGATAGTCTTAAAGTAAAAAATTAACTTCTCACGTTGCGCTCGTTGGCAAAAGCTACCGCACTAAGTCGCGTTTAATTTTATCATAGCAGTATCGGGGTTGCGAATCAGTTGCGCATAAAAACAAATAGATGTCGGAATAAAGATTAAGAATTGTAGTTTTTGCGCAATTTGGATTTGTTCCAACGGTATAATCATAAAGCATAAATAGAACCAAAAAACTGCTGCACATTGTTCCTACAACGAAGTCCAGTACGTTACAAAATTCACGGATATGATCAGTACTGTTTGCTAATTATAAAAAAAATCACAATCTATGCAAATGTGATTGTCGGTTAAGGACATTCTTGACATCGCCTTGCTCACTATGCTTTATTTCATAAGCGAAATTACATTAAAATCGTTGTACTCTTGAGTGATTTTACGATAACTCCGACCTGGGAGCGCACATATCTAAGCAATTTATTGCTCACACTTTCATTGTCGTCGACAACAAATAGATCGTCTCCGCAGATTGGAAGTGAGGCACGTACGAGTTCGAGTCGCTACAGAATTTATCGAACGCCGCGCAACAAAGAGATTTCGCTCCACCCGCTCGCCTGAGACTGTGGCTATCTCGTACAAACGGCCCATTATTTAATAGCTCTATCAGACTATATGCTCCGCTTGTATCGCGATAATGCCTTATATTATTTAACACATTTATTAAGAAGTAATTTAAACACATTCACATTATTATATATAACTATGCCAAATAAAAATATGTAATCTTTGTCTGCCCCTCTGGGTTACGGGCGTGAGTTACCGTTTTCCGATCCTGCCACAGATTTGCTCATCCAATTTGCCTCCAATACACTCATTTACTTTACGCACAAATACAAAGGCAGTAAAGTTGCAAATTGTTGCCAAGTAGGCTTTATTTATAACGTCAAATAAATTTTCACGACCGTAGGCTGTAAAGATTTAGAGGCGTGAACGCACGTAATACCCTCTTTATTTGCCTCTCAAAGAAAACATTCTCGCAAGAAGCCCGCGACGCTGAGCGAACTTGTGTCGGGTTATGTCTGCAAATTGCAATTAGCACGAGCTACCAACACTCTTTTGTCTAGTTAGATTTTCTAATAGTAAAGCTTATAAAAAAAAAACAAAAGCACATTTACTAATAACTTCGTGCACTGTGTTTTGTTAAATTCCGTAAACCGACGATAGGCGGGTGACGCGAATTAGCGAGCCCGCCGTGTTCGCATCAAGTGGCGCGAGCAGAGCGTGGAGCGGAGGCAATGAATGAACATCTCGCATTTTGATACACCTTTGCGTTTATGATGGAATTCAAACTACTCTTAAGCGATACAGTTTAATGTCTCAATCAATCATCACATAAAATAAATTATTTCATCACTACGCTAAGAAGTAATAGTTAACCCGAATGACTGTACCCCTGTGAGACTTCGCGGAAGTATACCAATAGAATAACAAACACCTCAGTCTTCAAAATCAGCCAAGTCATTTAGGCTGGAACATACATACATACATACCCCGATCAATCAAGATCAATATCCCCTGTGAGTCGGGCAAAAAGTTGACATAAATACCTTCACATATACTTGGTAAGAGGTTCTTCGTAGGAAATACATACATATATGTACATAAGCATATTACTGCTTCAAGACTTCTAAACTTCTATTCATCATTATATTTCCCATCCTTTTCGCGAATTTGGAAAGCTATGAGGTCTGTGTTAATTTGTTCATATAAATGAAGATAGTAATGATAATATTTAATTTTAATACACATATAATGAAAATAAAAAAAAAACATTTATTTCGGTAACTTAAGGTACAAAGCTGAAACAAGTGTATGGGACTTACATTTAAGTAAAATTATTTACTTGTTCCTTCCAGGAAGACCCATTCTTCTATAACATTAAACATAACATTAAAGTACCTTGACAAACTGAAATGAAAACAAAAAAATATATAAACTTGTATTTCACAAGGAAGGACAAAATTGTAAGGAAAGAATTTACAATAAGGAATATAAAAAAATATTAAGTCTATGCCGAAAGAAAACGTTGATAAGTACGTTTGTTGGGTTGGGTTCGTGTGTGTGTTTGTGTGTGTTTGTACATGCATACGTATTTGAGTGCTAAAGCTTCAGTCTCATTATAAGTTTTAGTCACCAACCAATCATTTACAGTCTTTTTGCATTTTAAATATTTGAGTAATTGAAATATATTTTTTTTTTGATAACAGTACGATATAAAAAAAAAGATATGATAATTCACAGATATGGTAATTCACAGAAATTTTTAAATGCATTGTTTAATTATATCTCTGAAAATGTTTGTTATGAGCGTGGCTTCATCAACGTATTTTAATAAAAGTAAATATTAATAAAGTAAGAAAATGTAGCGACAAGTGTCCACCATCCCGGATGCATTAAAGTAATTTTAAATGCAAATAAGTTGCTTCTTTGCACTCTGCAGACACGCTTCATTTTATAGCTATTCCAAACTGACATTATATTTACACGATAGAATAAATTTAACTTGTGTTGTGTAATACCCGAACGTTTATCAAATTACATTATTTTGATCTTCTTTTTCCACCCATAGTTTCTTTTTCTTTTATTACATTGTCAAAGTAATTATGATCATGAAGTAAACTTTAAATCAAATCCAGAATTTATATACCTATTTTCTTAGTTATGTTTAAAATAATATTTCAAGAAAAGTGAAAACTGGATTGGAAGCCTGGACTGGAAGACAAACGTTTGCGGAAAAAAAAGTCAGAAAGTCGATAAAGTGAGGGGTATCATACGACATAGTCTTATAAATGTAATGGGATTGTTTGAATTAGACATATTCTTCTTATAAATTCCACTTTTAATTAACTTTTTTGGATCATAGCAACAGCTGGCTATTGCACTTACTAAAGTGAAAACTCTTTCATAAATAAGTCTTACGCTGTGACAGTAACAGTTAGAAATAAAATCAAACTGATCATCACGATTTGCAGTATCTAGTACTTCTGCTTTACAAAGTTTACGTGAAAACGTATACAATTAATATGTAAGAATTAAAAGAACTTTAGCAAGTGGCAACATCGCCACTCGCCCAAGTAGCACCTTATAGAAACTTTTCAAACTAGGTTGGTAAAACTTACTAAACTACATTTCGGGCTCATAACGTTTGGTGAATTTTAAACGGAGTGAGGAAGTCTTTTAATGCTTCTTTAGAAACGTAACACTGACGCAGATTAACATTTTAGATATAAAGATATTTGTAAGATTATTTTACCTTTAAAAATAATTTAAGCCTAATTTCTGCAAAATATATCTCAAAAATTGGCAGGTGTGTCAATCATACCCACCGTAGTAGCAGATATATCGTTGAGGTCATAAATCGTTCGGCGTAGGCGTCTTAGGTCACGAGATCCTACTTGGCTTATTTAGAATCTATATTGAGAAAGTTGATCTAAGTTAGCCCTACACGCAGTCATATATTATGAAATCTAACTATTATATATTTTATACAATTTACTTAAGTAAACATTTTGACAATAACGAAATTCAAACTCTTCGGGAAGCCACCAGTGAATATCGATTTCTTAATACTTGTTTACAATCAAGTGTTAGCTTAAATACAGTTAAATACCGCAAGAGTTTAAGTAGGCAAGTTGTAAAGTAGAATCGAGTAAGTTCGTCGACCGAGTGCAGTCCGTTTGAAGCAGTCAGGCAAAGTTGTGGTGAAGTATGACACATACGAGCGTCGCCGTCAAACATGAAATATCTCCGCGTTAACTTTGAATTTTCGAATGACGATGAACTCTGGTGGTAGGGGATGCTTTGTTACAGCAATACTACAATGAGTAAATAAAAATTTACGTTACTTTTGGCAAATATTATATAGTGTTGTATATATGTTAAAAGTTAATTTGAACTCGCAAGCGTTGTTTTATTACAAAGCACCCTGTTGGTAAGCCTATGACTAGGATTGATGAATACAAGTAACCAAAGGTAACCAATAATTTGATACATTAAATAAGACGTATATATTAACCAAAGAAGCTTTAACCAATTATTATTAATTTACAAACATTAAACTGGGCACTAATATGGCATTGTGTATTGCTAGATGTGCCTGCATGCACAGATTCTGGCTATTCACTACTGTATGGGGCTATAGCCCATTTATTTTATTTTCCGCATTCATTCTTCGTTCTATCTTATAATCTTATATCTTTAACATGCCGGCCATTTCTACTGAACATGCATGCTTCGAGCGATTCTTTCATTACATTTACCATTACTTGTTAATCCTCTGGCGATGATGGAAATATTATTTGACCATCGGAGTAAAAAAGAGAATTAATAAGAAACTCATCCAATCTTAATCCACACTAATTATCCTTAAAATTTTTCAAACAGTCATCTATAAACAATTTGAATAGCCACGGAGATGCCCCTCGGCCCATGAGACATGTCATCGTAGTTAAAATAATTTTTGAAAACATTACTATTGTTATAATGTTGCTTTAACGTTTTATACTTTCGTTTCCTTTATGTTTGAATGCAGAAAATTTTAAGCAAGGAACAATGTACGTATGTAGATTGTGATTCCTAGTTATGAACGGTAGCTCTAGCGAAATCGTGTAACAGATGCGGCGAGCGGCGGACGCGTGTAAAATATTACGCCGCTGGGAGCTAAAACTTTTAATTTAAAATGTGTTATGCTTAAAAATATTTTGATTTTTAATTATTTTACTATGGACCTACCTGATACTTATTACAATTTCAACGCAAGTATATTTTGACAACTTGAAAAATTGTTTATTACGAAGTAGGATTGTCGGATAAAGTTCACACAAATAAGTAAATTGGGTATTTGTACTAGTAAAGTTAAAATTCATTTGATGAGTATAACGGGAGATATGAGTTGGTTTGACCTACATACATCCGCTTGATTAATGCGTTCCCTGCGCCCAGCTAGCCGCCATAGTGAGGGAAGGTTCTCCTTTTAACAATAAACTTACTTTTTTGGCTCAATTTATAAGAAATTTATGTAATAAAACTCAAAAAGCCAGTTTACAGGACACCGAAGACTTGCACCGATAAAAATGTACTAAACCAACTACCTCTATATAAGACGATTGATTTTTAAAAAGCCGTACGCAACTTTAGCAATATAGCAAATAGTTTAACTTCTTAAACGGTGATTCAATAATTTTATTTAAAATATTTATTAAAAATCTATTGTAAATGAAACAAATCCTTTGAACTTTTTTTACCAATCCCTGGACGTCCATTATCCTACATCAATGTTGACGTAATTCAATCAGTGCAGCGTATAATACGATCGCGTGCCGCCAACACGCTCCCAGCTCATGAACACTTGCGTTTATACTAGGCTAGCTGTTGCCCGCGACTTCACACGCATTCGATTCTTATTTTCCTCCCTGAATTTTTTTTAACTTAAATCTACATAAAAAAACTTGGGTAACATTTATACGTATAGCAAAGACATATAACATTGCAACCGATATTAAGTCTTACTTTTATTTCTCTTGAGAAGTATTTTAGGGATAAAAGGTATCCTATATCCTTTTTTTGTACCCCTGGCAATGTCTGTGACCGACAGAGTCGTTAAGTCAGAACGAAAGAAGAATCTTACGTTGGCTTTTACAATATTAATTAGGATCAATATGATTTAACAGTGAAAAGCTTAGTTTCAATATACGATAATGATAAAATGACTAATATTAATAATGGTGCACTTGTTTTCCTTCCCTTGGCAAGTTGTCAAGTCTCGCCGCAGTCGCGGGGACACACGTATCAAATGAAATGGAAGCGTTTCTTTGTCCACCGATATCGGAAAAATAATTGAACATTATTTTAAAAGCCACATTGGCTTTGTTACGGTCGCTCGCTGGAATACTTCTCAATCTCTGTTTCTATTCGAACAAACGTGAAAAACGATTTGAACTTATTTAGTCAAATGTTAAATCTTATATCAAAAAAAAATTATGTATTAAGGTATGAAATGTAAAAACATTTAAAAATGATTAAGTAGATATGCAGTATGAATATAGCATTCGTTTTTTGTTATTCCATTGGGTAAAATTGAATCTTTAAGTTATAAGGAGTAGGTCTCAAGCAATTGGTACTATAATTTTTGGTAGGGCTTTTGCCATTTGGTCACAATTTTGCTGTTTATTTATTACTCTTCTACTATTTGTTCTCTATAAATAAAAAAGCAATTATAAAAGTTCCGCCCTACATCCTATGCCACTCCCAAAGGAACTGCGAGTGAGCTATGAAATATGAGTTAACGTGAGTATGGAAATATGATAAATCCAATAAAAACATTATTGATACGTTCGATACGTAATAAAGAGTTCCCTATTTATATCTGAGGAGTATAATCTATCTAATAAATTCGTTCAATAAATATAAAACTTCATTTTAAACATTACATAAACGAAAAGTAAAGACGAAAGTAATTACAAGATACAAATCCCATTTTATACTCGAATTGGACATTGTCACTTTTTCACATGATATGCTATAATAATAGGTGTAATTCAAAATATCTCTTATACTTGAAATCGTATGATCTCAGGATGTCATAATTTAAAGACAAAAGTTCGTTTCTAAAAGCCTTTGTCATTTCTAAATGACGTAGATACAATATGTTCAATATTATGTGTAAATAATCATTGGCAACGCTGATGTGTTTATCATAAATGAAAACAAGCAGATATTGTGAATCAAAACACGCTTTCAGTGGAAAATTAAATAAAGTTGTAAGAGGAAAGACAAGAGATTTTCAGCGAAGAAACAGTGGAGGGGGGACACGGGACGCGCGGAATACCAAGCACTGTCAGAATTTGTTGAGCAAATATGAATCCATTAATCTCATTAGAGTCCGCAGTCGTGTATTTGAATACCAATATAAAATAATATAAACTATGCATTTGTGAAATAATGCAGACTGACACGTAAAAACAAAGACTTGCGTTTTAAATTCTTGCGAATTAAAATGTTATATGAAAGTTATTAGTTTATTGCATAAAAATCTTTCTCAGAGCCTAAAAATTCCCTAAATACCTATCGAGTTTTATGTAATAGGATGATATTTACACATCAGGAAAAATATTTGTATTACTTTAGCACTCAAAGATTTATATCAACCAATAAATGGTAATTTGAAACACGGCGGATAAATAGGAATGAGAGAAGAATACCGAGCGACAGCGTCGTTCCCCACCCCCCGGAAGCTTAGCAGAAAACGTTGAGCGTTTTATATTGACGTAACTTTAGTGATTCTCTTACATCAAAGCGAATGCATACGAATGTCGACATCTAACGTTAACTGATTGATAATTCTAAACCTCATTATAATGGCAAGAAAGATCATGTACTTCAAAATGCTAACTTTAAAATGTGTAAAACTGCAAATGCGAGCCATATGCACCAGTTTATGATTTGAAAAATAAAAATATGTGTATAAAAAGTAAGTGTATGCATTAATTGGTCAGTAAACGGACACCGCAAATAAATGTCGGTTAAATTTTCGTAAAATTATAATGATCAAAAACGTTCGAAATGAGCGTTCGCTCAATTTGTGCATTGAAATATACCATAACTCTTTCCCGATGACGTGTCTGCATGCATCGGCCTCGACATCGACGACGTTGTAGCGCTGCGGGTTTATTTCCAAAGCCGTGAAGCTCCTCGTCATGTACAGGTGCTGCTCTGTTGTTTTTAATATTAAGTTAAAAATGTACATTTATCGTATCAGAAGTATTCTAAAGTTGGCTAATTTAATTCATTGACGGTGACGATATCTCTCATAGCACTGCACGCTGGCACTCTGTGAGGTTAGACAAGTCCGTCACATAAATTTGTGGCTTATTTGTGGCTTGGTTAGAGAGCTAGTACACCCTCTATTATACTCTACATATACCTGGCTCCATCAGTCTGTGTCTGTGTTATCTTAAGATTTCTATGTTTCACAACACATATTCACATTATTCATCCTGTAACCTTTGTCGTTATCTTCGAACACTTAATACTTCTTAATGTGAGCTAGTGCATTTGATTTCCATGGTAAATTAATTTTAACAGATATTCGTTACAACGTACTTGATTGAAGTTAGAGCATTAGCGCACTCGTGCAGTGGTTACGGCGAAGGCAATTTCCCGTCACGTCAGCTCGCCCCGCCGCCCGCCGCCGCCGCCCGCCGCGGCCGCAGCTCCGGCTAATTGATTATGTTGGCATCGCATCCACCTGCCGAGCATATCCTGATGTAAATCAATGAACTCGGATTCTAGTCATCATCATTATCTTGTATGTTCAATTTCATACATTTTATCTTTTTTTCAAATAGGTGTGTTAATGGATATGTTGAAAACATCATGTTGACAGTTTGTATGTATATTAATTTCTTTGTGACATGTTCAGCTGTAGACGTCAGCTTTCAATAATTTAGCTTTTTGAGTTTAAGGAGTTTTTTGTCTTATTTAAAACGTGCTACATTTTAGGAAGAGGACTGAATATATTCCAACCATAAACCATGAAGTATTATCATAAATAAAAATTTCATTTTGCTAGAGTTACATATTCATTGATTGTAGAAGGCGCTTGGCCGCCGCCCAATGCTTAGCTTAGAATATTGAATGACGCTAAAAGGTTATAGGAAGGGGATGTAAAGATTACCTATAACTGTTTTTGAAAGACATAATGCACACAATAAATAAATATTTGATTATATAAACGTTATATATTTAAGAACTGTTTTGCTAGCATAGCTTATACGGCTAGTTAAGTCATAAAAGCTAGGACGGGCTTGTTAAGTAAAAGTGTAGCGAGCTGCTTACTTGAAACACGATAATTTTTTATTTTATTTTAATTTTTATAATTTTTAAAATATTGATAACACAATCCTCTATAAATGAATAATTAGCCGTACAGGCCGCTGTGTGCGGCTTGCAAGAATTTATCGTTCTCAACAATATATAGCCTGCACTTGAAATACAAAATAACAAATAGGTCGATTTGAGAACATCGAGGAAAACTTAAAAAGAGTACTGCAATTACATCCTTTGGTGCTGGGCATCACGTACTGCTGCACTGCGCGGCGTTTCCGGAGTAAAGCATCCGCAACTAAGGTAGTCTTTTTACTATAAGCATTGCTCCTCACCATATATTTATTACAACACACATGATATTGCAATTAAAAATCGACCTTAATTGCCGGAACATATTAATGCAACTGTTGGCTCTCATTGTGTATTTATAATGCAAACAAATAAATTTGTTACAAGTATGGTTAAGAAAACAACCTTGTCGTCTGTATGTACATATCTTTCGCAGGAGCAATCATATCCCTACACAAGAAATAGAAATATAAACTTAATTTGATTGTAAATCGTAAACAACGCTGTAAAACTGTACAAGTGTCGTCTAAAGCGCGTGTTATGCCGCCCTCAGTACGGTTCGAACAAACAAGAAGCTTGCTCGAACAGCTGCATAATCCTATGTATTGTGATCGCTCGACAACGCGGGCACACAAAGATGTTACGAATAAATTTCAAGAAGAAAATACTAAGTATTTTACTCAATTATTTATAGAACCATACTTTACACTTAAAATAATAAAGCTGAAGTGTTGAAAGCGTTATTCTCATGATTTACCAATCGGATTAAATTTTTTTTTGCATTTGACAGTCCATTTATTATTGAAGTTATAGGTTCGGCCCAGCCTTGCCCAGCGTTGTGAGGTTAATGAGCATACAATTAGGACATGGAAATAAACATTTTGTCTATTTCTTTTTACCCCAATTAGTAACAAGTAGGTAATATGATTTTGTTTAAATTTAATTGTATGGCGGATGAAACCGCGGGGCACTACTAGTTTTGTATATAATGTAATTTCGCTGTTGCATTTATTTTACTTCGAAGCTATTTCTGGTAAAAGTAAAGGCAAAAAGGTAAGGCAGGCAAACAAGCATTTTTATATAATTATTCCGAGTTTTGTATATATTACGTAAATGTGATAGTAAGATACTTCGTTTAAATTTAAAAAGAAAATACGTTTTATACCAATTTATCGCATCCACATGTCGTAGAGAAACATGTTTTCAATTTAAGAGACGTTCAGCACAGATACGTTACGGAGGCTGCGCGGCGATCCCCTACTCTCTCCTTTCCTTTTATGCTCACCTGTACTCTCCTTACTCTCGACACTTTCTTGAAACTAATAATATCTCATTGTAATTCGAAAGTTTAAAATGATAAAATACTAAAATTTACTGACGCCCAGAGTAGTAGGTAAAAATAACGATTTTACATTTGCCATGGCCCTGGCACATCTCTTTCATTTCGTGTATTTCCATATAGCTAGGTGTGCTCGTCAATTATAAGAAAAATATATAAATCATTAAATGCGCATGCACACGCAGGGCGCACAGGCAGGGCGCTATTCAGTGCGTATGCACTCTAACACACGCAGAGCACTATTCAGTGCGTATGCACTCTAACACACGCA
>DWLR01004869.1:0-11577 GCA_018246295.1 Papilio alexanor hazarajatica | reverse complement strand
TATATATATATATATATATACACCCATACAAATGTACGAACGAAGACGAATCTGAAGTCAATGTAGCTTGTTCTCTATTTTCTTCTATTCTAATATATTTGCAAGGCATCCCAAGATCCAGGTGGGGATCTAAGATTATGATTTAGGGGGCTAGCCCACCATTTTGTGTAGGGGGATAGCACCTTCTGAAAGTAGATCTTAGCAGGGTAAAAACTAAGGCCCACACAACATTTCGCATAGTTTAAATCAGAAAAATATATCAAGTTTACTTTAAAATGTGTTACAGAAGAATACTCATGATTAAGGGGAGAGGTTGAGCCGCTTAGCCCCCTAGAAACGTTTAGGGAACATATAAATTTACCAGCACGAATTGTTGACGTTTCTTTGCTTATGTAAGCAATGGACACGAAATTAAAATGCACATAACTATGCAAATTGGATGATCACCGCAATAAAGACGGTAAATTAGAAGTTTAGAGATTCAATTCGTGAGAGATAATAACTGCTCGGCATAAGAGATAAAAATTTTACTTTGTTATTTGATGTTTCTGTTTTTTCATAAATTAAGAATACCCGGTACGTATTCAATAATTATTTTGCTTTATCTGTTTAATTTCGAAAAATGTATTCAATTATTTTAACTTAATTATTTATTACAGAAATAACTTAACTTATAACTTAAAAATAACTTACTTAACTAACTTACTGATTATTTAAGCAATAACTTAGCCAATAGTTATGTACTATACAAAAAAAAAATTCGTTTTATAATACCACAGGTCACGATTAGGTGTATTAAATATAAAATATTGGCTTATATAGACTCTAAATAAACTTTTTGACAATTATTTGTATATTGTACTATTCTGAGTATAGTTTTTAGATAACATCATATCATATTTATATAAATATATTCCCGAGGAGGCAGGAGGCCTGCCGTAAGAACTAGAGCCAAAACCAGTAACAGTATGGACTACAGTAGAATCCAGGATATATGGAAACATAGTACACACTGTGCCGACCTTACTTTAGTGGGAAAAGGGCAGGGAGATGATGATAACGTAACTATATAAATCCAGTTTCACAAAACCCAGCAACTCTACTCAAATGCTAACTATCATGATGAATCCGTGCTGTTCAGTATGCATTGCTACAATGTTTGTAGCCGCATAAGAAAGCACGTAATCTCTTTACAGCTGAATTGCCGAAAACTGTATTGATTAGCATAATTCATTCACTCACATCTACATTTCAAATCTTAAATTCAAAACTGAGAGCTGTAACTTTGTGTAATGTTATGCAGATCTCGTAACATTACACAACTGTTGAATCTCGAAACGGATAACGAATTTCGATCTCAATATAACTGTCAATTAACACAGCTATTTAATCGTTTTATTTTTAAAAGATACGTCACAAATCCAACCAAAACAATAGGAAAGTTACACAAATATGCTATAAAATGAAATAAAAAGTTTAGTTACAGTCAAAATTAAAAAAGAATAGATATACGAGTTCCATAATAATATAAAAACAATTGAAAGCTGTAAAGCGAAGTACATTTCTTATTTATTATTATTTCGCTATTTTAAAAGTAAATCTTTTTATTTTTTATGCAGAATTTGATAGTCTTAATATCGTAGAAGACTGGGGTTTCTTGTATTCAAGAGTTTAATTATCTATATTTATGACATAAGTAATATAGCAACAGGTTCAGGAGTTATATAAAAGCATAAAATAGCGAATGCTGATAATCGCCTGTAAATATTTGACTATTTATTAACGTAAGGAAATTATAACATTAAAATCACCGTTAAACTTACTCGTAATATATGTCCCATTCAAAATGCAACATTATCATTTTATGGAGCACATAATCGAGTTGGAAATTGTCCCAATACCAAATTCGAAACACAAAGTTCCCAACCAATAAACATGGCTCGAGAGTTTGTCTTGTTTCAGATACTATCATCAACGGATGTAGCTACAAACACACAGGAACACATTGACAATGCCCTTTAACTTTACAGTTTCCAGTTCGAACGTATTTCTCACGGACTTTCCCTTTGGCTTCACAAAATAGAATCGTCACGTGTAAAATATATTTAACACTCAACAAAACAGAAGACTGATACAAGTCATGATAAATTCGTGTTATCATCTATTACGTTTATCCTTTGCTTTTACCACAATTAATAACTTGGAATTATAGGTAAATATTTCAAAAAGATTTTACTGTCAAAACATAATAAAAAATAAAGACCTATGGCAAAATATTCGACTAATGTCGCTTTCCATATTTTTTTTACCATTCCTAATTTTTTTTACTATTCCTAATAAACTTAAACGCATAAGCGTTTAAGTTTAGTAGGAATGGTAAAAAAAAAAAACTAGTAACTTTAGTCATGAGGTTCTTAGTTTTTCGATAAAAACACGACGCATTGAACAATAAACGCGGCACTCGATAACAAAAGAAGAGCGCGCGATCGCGTGGCATGTAAGTTTGTATTTATAGTGGTGGATGGTCTAAACGGCAAGCTGTTGCTTTGGTTCATATTTTGTATCTTGAATCATAGATGAAATATGTTTAAAGGTATTAAAAAGTAAATTGTGACTCTCACTTAAGATCTAAAGTAGTGGTAGGGGATTAATAATGCACATCGAGATTCGGAAAGAGATTTTGTCTTCGTAGAGCGTTTCTCTAGAATAAAGCATGAACGGCGTGTGATAGAGATAACGCTCCACTAAACCGAAATCTCTTATCAAAGGTCGATGTGCAATATTATTTCCGCTAACTCTGTACTTACTTTTTCATATGTATAACAGATGCAATTAAAATACATTGTGAAATAGAATTTGGACAATTTTAATAACTAAGCAACTAGACCTTCAAGTCATATTTCTATGGTTTTTTTATAGATCTGTTGCTTGTTCCTAATAATTCTTAAAATATCTTACGCGTGTATCGTGTCGCTCCTATCACACTCTCTTTCTTTCTATTCCTCACTTTCACTGCGACGTCGCGACGCGCGAGTGTCTTCAGCCGAGCGATCGCTTCAGAATTCCTTTAATTACCTCACGTGAAGTAATAACAGGTAATGCGTTGTAACGCCTCGTTAATTACCTTACTATAAATCGCATGCGTTGTCAATGAATATATTATTACATGATTAATTATTTGATTATTTTTTTTTTGGTCATATAGGCTTAAGATTAGATTTTTTACAAATCAAGGAAAGTCATAGAAGTTAAAATAGTTTATATTTGCATTGTTTCATTTGATTATTTGCATTTTCAAGCTGCCGTAACCAAATAAATGAAACACAAAAGGTATGCACAAAAAAATAGCAATATATGTATAAACCTATCTTACAAAATCCCACTACAATTCGACCCGACTCTAAAAATTAGAAGAGTGATGCCTCAGGTACCGGTACTAAAATTATAGAAACCGGAAATAAAAATTATGAAGTTATGCAAAATACATTCCAAACAAACGTCGAAAGCCCAAACTTATATGCAATAAACATAGATCACTTTCTACAGGCCAAGCTAACTTAAGTATAGACGAGCGCAGCTTGTGACTGTCCAAAGGTTGAACTCAGGTCATGAGGGAGGCTTTACTCTGAGAGCTTTTCCCTGTCGCCAGCGCAGTTGTCGATAGCTTTGAGAGATTGTGTCGCTTTATGTTCTCATAATGTTGTATCAGTGGATTACTGTACGCTATATATTACACCTGGCGTTTCTTGCACATTGACTTGTAGATTTTAATAGGTCCATTTTTTGTTGTTTAATTTCTGTGATTATTTCAAGTTAAGTGACATCACAATTTGAATGTATCAGTACTATTCGTCTATAAGATTTTTTAATGATAGGATTTCATACGATCTTTGATTTCGAATGTTTTCTTTCATTGCCAATTACCATTAATGTTAGATAATTTAATTCTTTACTTATAATAGTAACGTCACATGATTGGTAAACTTTTAAGTGCGCTGCACTTAATTATTAAGAATGTTTAACTTAATGAAGCGTCTGGCCATCGCTTTAGGATAAAACACTAGGGAGAGTTTATCAGCAAGGTTGAATACTTTAGCAATTTGTTAAGTTCTTCATCTACGTCAATCTTCCTTCAAGGCTTCTATTGTGAGGAGGTTATTTCACGCCCTGCAGAGCGCCAACGGCCTCAGATCGACTCGATTTATTGTCTGTTTGTCTGACAAATTGTTGCTAATAACTAGTATAATGCAACAGTGGCCAAGTTCTTAACGACATTTTAATTGTTCAAATCAATAAAATTCGTTGGAGCGTCTTTAGTTAGGTTAATTATGTTAAAAAGGTCCTAAATTTATTTGTGGATTACAAATGTACTTCACGTAATGGTTTCTTAAACGTCTAGAGAGCAGTGATTACATTACTGAAAACCGAAGATTGACCTTATCTTATTACCTTAGATAGAAGGGACTCGAGTACCTAATAAAATAGAAGCCGACAAATTTTCCCCTTAAGAAATAGGCACTGCGGGAGACGTCACCAATCTTCGATGTTTACATGATGATTAAATAAGCAGAATACGCCGTTATAGTAAGCCTTGGCAGTAACAGCAGTTACTGCGTAGTTACAGCAGTCCATTCTCGTACTTTAGAAATTAAGTTTACCGGATTATTAGTCGACCTTGCAAGGCCATGCTGGCTCACTGGTGGCTGGTCGCTCGGTCATTCTTCAGCCACTTTGAAGCTAATCTGCCTCGCGCAAGCTTCATGCAACGACGAGCGTACAGTCGCGCACCTTATTCTTACGCGGTTATATTACTTTAGTCGTCATATAACGTCTTTTTTGGAGTTAATATTAGGTACACTAACTTTCATAGTATTTGATAACGGTACAATGTTTGGTGAGTAACTGATTATTTACATATGATCACGGAATTCATGATTGTTACCAGTCTGGAATAAGAACAATGTCGAATATTTTCAAGACCGAAAGACAAATAAAATCCGCAATCCTCACGCATTCTGCTTTCTTGTTGGTGATTAGCAAACTAAATTAATGCATTAGTTTAATTAAGCAAATATTTCCATTTCACCAAATAAAACAATCGTGCACATTTCATAGTCACGCTCAAACCATAAATTTATTTGTCTATCATTGTGTTAACAAAGAAATAATTTATGTAACAACAAAAATGTCAGCTTCCCATAATTAAAATGGCGCAAGGTACCAATGCATACGAAGCTACAGCAAGGTCAAGAGAAGGGCAGCATCGGGGTAATCATCCGTAAAGATGTTTATGGTCGCGCCACGAGACATAAAGAGGCATAAGTTGAATGTAGGTAATCGAATGGTAAGTAAAGGTATTTTAAAACATTGCTGTATTTTTTATAAGAATAAATAATAGTGGTATAAAAGAAACTAACAAGCCTGACTGTGACATGCTGGGAAAGAACACGACTCGAATACCTCAATCTTCAAAATCGATCATCAATATACATACATTCATAAATTCTAAAAAAAATTAACCTCCTATCAGTTGGCTACAAACAGCTTTGTACAAACCCTATGCGACTACATCACACCATAAGTGTTACAAATATCTGCATTTTATTTAAATATAAATCACTCAAACACACATTTTTTATACTTTTTCTTTATATTTCTTCATTGTAATTTCGCATGAGAGATTGAATGATATAAGATACATTTTACAGAGTTTGCAGAGTCCATGTCCGCCAGGGCCTA
Source organism: Papilio alexanor hazarajatica (assembly GCA_018246295.1). Classification (NCBI taxonomy): domain Eukaryota; kingdom Metazoa; phylum Arthropoda; class Insecta; order Lepidoptera; family Papilionidae; genus Papilio; species Papilio alexanor. The sequence goes on along the minus strand of DWLR01004869.1, from coordinate 5,838 downwards.
TCGAATTCACACAGTAAAAGATTGCCAAGATTGCCAAGAAGAAGAAAAGATTTATATATTTATAATGGTTATACTGCTATAAAAATCAAAACTCCAAAGAGTTTTGTACAAATTAATTAGAATTATTATACAAATTACTACAATATTTTATATGTAAAATTATTAATAAATTATTATATAATCATATATCATTCCAACATGTGTCAAGTTAATGTATGATACGTTAAATTATACACCTGTCAGGCTCGTCATAATGTTTTGTTTGAAATTAAACTAGCCATTGGTGTCATTGACATCGTCAACTTTGTGCGATGCACGAAATGTCAAGACAATTGAGAAATCTTATACATTAAAGCATATTTCGCGATGATTATTAATTTGCACAAAGTTTACGAAATGCAAACTACTAATTATAATTAAATTAGTGTGTGTTTGTATGTCATCGACAACTTGTGTGGTTATTTGTTATTTCTTGTAAACAATAGTATTTATTATAAATTTTATAGAAAAGCCACTATGGGTAAACCTTTTAATAATTCGTTACACAAAAGTAAAAATATTGTAATAAAAAATTATACTAGAAAACAATTGAATACAGTTTATTCTTTTTTCACCAAAATTACTACGTCTTGATAATATGAGACGTTGTTTTTTTTTATGTGGAGTGATATTATAGATAGACGAGTAAAACAAAATTCAAATTATATGAGTACATTTAGAAATTTTCGATCATAAATCGCTAAAATCGCTTTCGATTATTTTTATTGCATAATATTTAAATGGAAACATAAAACTAAATCATCTATCCTATCCGATATCCATTATAAGCAATATATCTCGCCAATCTCGGTTCCGTTGCTGGTGATCTTGGTTTAGTTTTGAATCACAGCAAAATGACTTCGGATACGATCTCGCATCGCACACTTAACATTAAGTCTTTTGAAAGCATTATTGCTACATGAATTTAAGAAAAAAATATTTTATTACCTATAAACCTGTACTGCTACAGGGAGTGCGAGGTATATTACCTAGATAAGGCAACAGCATATTTAAAGTAACACTAGGAAATAACTCAAAATGTAAACATACCCGGAAACTCTTTGGGCACGTCGTGATCAATTCGCGCATCAGCCTAACTTTCACAACGAAGAGAATCTTAAACGTGCTCCCTGATTTCAAGTTGGAACTCTCAAAGGCTCACAAAAACGTTTTCTTCGTCAATGAACCATAGCAAATAAAATATTTATTTTACAGAACTTAATAGGTTTGCAATGTTTGGTGTGTAATTAAATTGGAAAAAACTATATGCAGTAGAAGGTATCATGTTGATTGTAAGAAAATCGTTAGAACGAATTACGTATTAGAAAAACTAGAATCGAATTATACAGGAAAATCGAGCAAATATTTATGAAAACGTTACTACTGTGGGGCGCGCTAAGAGAATCCGTGTCGCAATAGAACTGATCGATCAGCTAACAACGGGATGGGTGGTCGCCTGTGCTGCAAGTTATAAGCGCTGGCGATTGTTAATTTACCAAGTTAAACTCAAACTTACACAATGACATGTAACGTTGTTTAATACATTAACAAAAAATTATTAAAACTTTCATATCACTTATGTATCTCAGTTTAAGCTTTCAATAGTTTTATTCCATTATTGAATACTGACGTACAATAAATTTCTTTCTAAGATTTTACTAGCGCATCGCGATAAACAATCACAAAGAGATACATTTCAAATATGAAACATATCTGTAAATATTATCTTCATACAATAGTATTAAAAATCCAATAAAATGTAAGAAATTTATCACAACCAACTTAATGGGAGAAAAGATATAACAATACAGAGGTAATATTAGGTATGTCATTTCCCGCTCTCAGTATATTATTTGGACCACAAACAATTCTTCAGATTTGCATGCAATTATTCAGTAGCTTACAGAGTTTTATAACTGTTGCACGCCGAACTTTCGATCTCTGACATTCTTAATTGAACGTGCGCCGTTACACAAGCCTTGATAGCTTCCTTGTTGGATAAAACACGAGTTACCAATTAGAAGAATTGCATTCGCTGGTCGATTCCTACAGATTTTGAAGATAGGATCTTACTTAACTATCTCCTGATGACATCAGAGTTGGATTAGCGAAGAAAGTTTGAAAAATACAAATAAAACGACGTCGTAGTAAATTTAAGGCATTTCAACAATCAATGCTTTTCTTTCTCTTACACGTTATTCAAATTAATAAACAATTCCAAATTACTAAGCATATTTATATTTTTCTTTAGTATTGAAGAAAAAATGTAGTTTCTAATAACATAAACCAACCGTAACATAGACAATGCCCAAATTTAAAAAAAAGGTTCGATTAACGATGCGCTTTATTAATGACATGTCTATGAAAAGAAAACAGCTATTGAAACTTTTATGTTTTGATTCAGTAAGAAATGTTACTGCGTAATATGACTATATCACAAGTTTTAACAGGTCACGGGGGGTTCTCAGAATATTTACAGCGATTTAGGTGTAATAGGAGCCCCTCGTGCATCTGCGATTCGGCCCGGGGTGAATCCGTGCTGCACGCCAATGTAGAATGTCCAGTGTTTGACCGCATTAGGATGGACTGAGAATCTGAAATGGAGGAAAAAATAAAGATAGATAATTTAGCAAATTTAATTAGTAATAAGAAAAATAATGAAAAAATTATTAAATTTTGTAAACGGATTAAAAAAAGTAAAAGTAATAAATAGAAATAAAACATAGCCTTCCTCCTAGCGCGTCAATAATAATATCTGTGATAAAATTTATAATTTAATTTAGGCATTTAGTATTTTATATTGTATTATTTTATTGTTTTTTAATTGTTTATTATTTGCGTAATTTGCCCTATTGCAATAGATTTAAGTTTTATATTTTATTGTATTTTTTATTTATTTTATTTTACTAATGTATTATGCTCTATTGCAACACGTTAATTTGTGCATAAGTAATACAGATGTATAAGATAACTAGAATAAATGAAAATGTAAAATTGATTTTTAAATAAAAAAAATAAAGTCTTTGGTTTACTCATGTCAAGGGAGAAGCGGGGCGGCAAAAAGATCGCCCAACAAAAACAAAAAAGTATGAGTATATCTTTGCATAGACAATTACTATTTGTGTAAAAGCTTAGAGGACCTTTTAATATCTATGTTTGTAGAAAGGAAAATTGTAATGTAAGAGAGTTCACAGGTTGGCGAAAGTCGCCCACCATGTCGCGAACAAATAACTGCTGCGGAGCGTGTGTTGGTTGAACTTACAATATCTATAAGGCCCGAGATAGCGATCGGTCTGCAAGCTTAATATTAAGCTTATTACCAAGTGAAATCTGACGGCTAAAACGGGGAAGTACCAAATACTATAGTTCTACGTTTCGTCATTCCTCCTGTTCTTTTTATTATATCTCTCCCCCTCCCCCCCCCCCATCAAAGTCTGTCAACTAATCGACATATCATCAGCTTGTTAAGAATGTCAATGTTAACATTAGATAACTTCACGTACTAGTTTTTGTCTGTGTCATTAACTAAGACAGATAAAGCAATGATCGTTCAAATTTACCGATGAAAGTTGCGAGTTAATAGTAGCTTTGCAGTGATGAGTAATCACGTCCGTATCCGTTAACATATCCCACGGTTTGGACTCGAGAATGGCGCATCTAGATACGTCAGTCACGCGCGCACTCGTGACAGTGGTGATGAACGTCTTACAATACGTGTGGACACGCCTTTACCACACCTTATGATGTTAATTGTCATCATTCGCCCGAACTTATGTAATAACGCAAGAGGAAAATATTTGACAATGTTTAAGCCATTTTAAGCTTTAAATAATTAACGCTTAGATACTAGGTTAAGATTCCATTGTTCAGGATATACAGGATAAACAGTATATCCTGTTTATCCTTCCCTGACTTTAAAGGACCAAAGCTTAAGAAATGTATGCCTTAACTGTTATCGTTGTTTTATTAATGTGAGAAATCTCCAAGATTATAATTATGTTTGTTTTTCATTCAGTAATGCCGTGGTGGTGCGAGAGCGTGTGGAAGATGGTGCCCCGGACTGCGGTACTACTTACTCTACTAGCATTAAGTGAGTATACATTTGCTTATCTAAAAGAGCGGTAGTCTTACTACTTGATAGTTCAATTTATTCCTGTTGTATAAATATTTTTACACTTAAAACTTTAAGATGCAGCAATGGCAAGCCCATGTGTGCCCAATGGAGTGAGTGTTGAGGCACTATGGCATTCCAAGAAAGTATACTTATCGAATAATACCTAACTTTTCAAAATCAATCAAGCCGTTTAGGTTACTCGAGTTACAATGAAACGGGCAAACATAAATACCTGCGAAAAACATTGTCAACAACGTCATAAATGATTCAATAAGTTTAGTAATAAAGACGTAGCGATTGGTATCTCTACCGAGATTAGATTAATTCCAATTAAACATCCTGCCTACATCATTCAGAGGCCTTTATGGAGGAATGCAGTGTATATTGAATAGTGATTTACTTTAACACTTTCTTGCCCTCACAGCGTACATTAAGGATCTGATGAGTAAAAACACAAACTCATATCCCAGCAGTTGTACAATCAATAAGCATAAGCGATCTAGTGATGAAATGCTTTAAATTAACAGCAGAGAGTCCGGAGTCTTGCAATACGTCTTCACTTCAAATGATTCCGAGATCGTAATCATTAGAACTCGAAGCACTTACTGACATTTGTGCTGGCGTAAGCAACTGGCGGCTTATTTTGCTGTAATTAGACGTTTACATACGAATTCTGAGTTACGACCTTTAAGTTTTACCATTAATAAAGGATTCATAGCGAGAGACACTTTTTGTTGATATTCATATATTTATGTATAAAATATTCAACATAGAAGGGAGATAGAAATTATAGCTAAGCATTTTGGATGAATCTTAGACGCTTCTTTTCCTTTTGTAAAACTGTACATTTTTGTCGACCACAATCGTACTTAGAATAATAAAGTATTTACACCTTGAACTTATTACAGTTCTGCGTCAGGTGCATTTCTTTGTTCCTTAATTATTGATAATTTTTTATTAACTAAATAATGTACTACATCGAACGTATCAACATGTACCACTATAAATTATAAGCCGGTAATAAATATTTATACCTAATCATAAACAAATATTATACTGTTCCTAACTTCTCCCAATTGAACTAACAAGTACACATGAACTAATCATAAAACACAACGACTCAGAACAAGCTGCATTCTCACCATTTCTCCGCGAGTACAACACCACATTGTTATATAATTTATCGATGCATAACTCTTGCGACGGAGGGAAGAGGTTTCTCGAGCTGCGGTTACCCTGCAAAGCTTTACCGCGTATATGGCGTTCTAAATTGCACTCCATATTTTCCGTTGGTACCTACTTATTAAATTATGTGAAAAGATACAAACTGTTACAACGTTTAATTCCTCGCCAACAATTTTATTCCAACTTATTTCATTTGAATTTTAATAAATACATTTTATTACTTTTTTATGAAGTACACCGGGTCATCTAATTTCTTAATAAATTCATATAATAACTATTTTTACCTATAAATTTCCAAAAAAAAAGAATTGCGGTTAAATTGCTATGTTTGATGAAGAAAAAATACTAGAGATCAGAAAGAATGGTTAACAACCGAGCTCTGACTGATCGGCTTGATCCTCTGGCATTGCGGAGCGACGTCGTATCTCTTTGCATTTTTTACCGTCTATACTATGGGGAGTGTTCCGAAGAACTGTTTGGAACAATCCCTGCCGCTGGGT